>JBCIKM010543521.1:0-17787 GCA_039654465.1 Melibe viridis | reverse complement strand
CTGTGTAAAGCGCATAGAGCAAGACCTAGTCCTGGTTATGCGCTATATAAAAGCTATTCATTATTATTATTATTATTTAATTCTGTTTTGAATCTACCGTGGATAAGAATAATGGTAAAATGAATGTACTGGACTCTGGTTTGCAGGCAGAGAGACCGGAGCCCGGGACGGGAAAAGACAATTACGAAACAATTAGCATGGCAATGACGTGATTATTTTTGGACAAAAATCAGTCAACCAGGTCTGATTTAAATCCTAGTCCACCAACTGAAAAAAAGCAAAACAAAAACAAACCCAAAAATATCTTACCACTCTTTGCAACCACTCTCCTTAAAAAAAAATCTATTGATTAGAAATTAAAACGGCTGCTCATACCTGCTTCTCCTGCCCATCCGAGAGCTTTGTAATGAGCCAACATCTTTGGAAGCACTCTTCTGGTTCGTTCATGCATTGATGGGACCAAATTTTGTCTGTAATATCTCATTAACGAACGGTGTCCAATCACAGATCCTAAAAAAGAAAAAAAAAAGGAAAACTGTAATTAATCCAATGCTGTAATGTAACCAAAGATATATTGGAGGGAATTGAAAATCAAAGATCAAGTTCCAGCACAAATGAAGGGCGTCACTGAGGGTGGAAAAAAAGATGCTAGACCATCGATATTAATCTTCTTCTGAGCAATTTATATCATATCATTAACTACAAAAAATTTGTGTTAAAAAAACAACTTAATATTAGAATATCATTTGCTCCAGTCAACAAACAATAGCTGGTAGCTCAATTGGTAAGGTGTCTGACTCATACTGTAAAGGGCAAGGGTTTGAATCCTGACGGGGCTATCACAGTTTACCATGGACAACATGGGTAATTCCTAATGGCATCAGAAGAAAACTCACTGAATAATTCTTTACCATTCCTGGGTGCCTAGGCCAAGGCACTTACATGACTTTACAAATTGACTGACATTTTTGGGGAAAATTATAGAAACACATAAATTAACAGAACTTACAAAGTGCAAACATTAAAACAAAATCCAAAGAAGGAAAATTAACCTCCAGGTACCGATATGCATAAATCGGCTTATTCTTTTTGCTTCAAACTCTCAATTGCACCAAGCCCATCTCCATGGGTCTTTGACACAATAATCAATTAAATTAGATTTTTCTCTGATGAAAATAAATTTTATTGAGACCATTGGAATAAAAATGCAGCTTTGAAGAAAAGATAGCACTTTCAACTGTCACAGAGATGATGTTATAGTTTTGAAATGAAATCTGAAAACTTAACAAACCCAAGAAACTTGCGTGTGAAATTTGCACATCAGAGTATGAAGGAGGATCTAAGCCTGCAACCATATTATGTTTCTGTTCAACACAAAAAGGCCCCTACTAGTGCAGTAAAATGAAAAGGATTGTGCTATAATTTCTGAATTACTTCACAATTAAGCATGGTTTGGCGATAAGGCTCATTTCTTTCTCAGTGGCTCTGTGATTTCAAAAATTTACATTTAAATGTGATCAAACACAATAATCACCGTGAAAGCTACTGCATGAGAATCTTTGAGTGTCAGGACTATCATTAGGTCCGTTTTATTTAGTGAAAATTGCCTTAAAAACACTAAGTTTTGGAGACATCTTGCAAGGTTTTGTGAAAAATCGAGATCCATACAGAACTCAATGGCACTTAATGCAAGACAGAGTATTCCCCCCCCCCCCCTCCGATATAACCGATTAATGGGAATTTAACATAAATTTTGGTGATCACATTGGGTGACATTTCACTGGGCTTTCAACAAAAAAATTAAAAGGCTTCCCACAACCCTGATTTGAACCATTTAGATTTTTCGTGGGGTTGAATAAAAGACGTGAGCTGGAGTTACCACCCTGTAAAGACCATCTAAGACAGCAGCTGTGTTAATCATGTACCCTTGTCTAGCCAAAGTGATTGGTTTTTGATCCTTGGTTTTTTGTTTTTTTTATAGTGGTAAACAATCCTGGGACACTAGGTATGGTCTGTTTTGTCGTTATTTTTTCAGTATACAAATGTTAATTTGCACAAAAAGTTAGAAACCAAAGCAATCTGTTACCAGAGGGTAAAGTCAAGGAGTAGCCATCGCCATCAAGCTCCATGGTGTCTACTGACTCTGATATCTCTGCTGTGGTATCCGGATCATCTGCATCTGGGTAACTCTTCCTACAAGAGAAAGACAAGCACAATCTCATATCATTGCATAAGTAAGGGCTTTAAAAAATGGGGGAAATCAATGTCAGCCTTCCATACATGGCAAGACAGTCAATACTAGCATCCTATTTTCAAGAAACCAGAAGTTTCACCTATTTTATCTACTTTCCATCATCACCTGCTTGTTACACCATTGAACAAAAGGAGAGAAAACAAGCAATTTGCTTATTAACTAAAAGATACATTGGTCAAGTCTTAAAATAGCAAAATTTGTATCAACGTCCCTAAAGTAGAAATTGAAATAGCACTTACGAATAGTCAAAGAAATCAGCAAATTCATACAAAGTCTCCCCAATATGAAGAATCTTGCAATGACCTTTGTCCACCATGTGTCTTTGAACATCTTTGCAATTGTGGAATCTCTTCCCTTTGTCATTACACCATAGACAAACATGGCCTGCACCTACTTTCTCACCTGGATAAAAGGAAGGCATGAATGTATGAAACCAAGACACTTCAATTCATGTACATTGCATTTTTATTTCTGATCAAAAGCCTTGCTATGTTGAGTGGTTGAGTGCTAATTGTTTTAAGACAGCTTGGCTAGAGTGCGTAAAAAAATGGTAACTGTACATAGATGCAGAAACTTTCCTGTCTAAATTTTAACTGCTTAAAAAAAAAATATAAAAAATTGTTGTTTGTTTGTTTATTGGAGGTTTTAGGGCCCCACGACAAACGACGGTCATAGAGGAGCCCAGAGGAAAGTAAGATGAAAGAATTAGTTCAAAGAGAGAACAGATCAAAACACAAACAGCAGAGAGATGATTTACACTAAAAAATAAATATCCTCTCTCAAAACACATATCGACACCACAGACAGACGATTAACAATGACAAAAACTATCATCCCTCCTTACAAAAATAAGCAATGGCCATCACATATAACAGCATTATGGTACAGGAAGACCCAAGATGTTTAAACCCCCTTTGTGTACAAAAGTAATCAGTACGTTTTACTGGTGACCCTGCAGTCATGTACCAAAAGGCATGAAATAAGAGGTGAGCATTAAGTTGCAAAAAAGGCAATGAAACAGGACACCACAGGAAAGAGGAAAAAGTAAGATGATAGCTTCAGTGTAAAAGAAAAGAAACACAACTAGGAGTCCACCAGGGACTCCCACCCGCTGCCGTTGGAGGGCTTTCGCCTCCTACCGGCTGACAACAAAAAAATAACAGTGAATATAAAGTTGAAAAACATGATCAAAATAGATTGTGGTAATTTAGCTTTGAAATGCTTCAAGTACTGTTATGCAGAAATTCGACAAGGAGGGTGAGGGAAAGGGGGAAAATCGGATTTTTCATCAAACGAGTGCCTACCCAGGTATGAAATCAGACCCTCTAGATCACAAACATATTCTGCATCGGGTAGAAAAAAGCCATGTTGAGATGTCATGTGACTCAAGTTGTCTTCAAGTGTGGGGCTTATGAATGAACAAAACAGACATTCTTCAAGACCAAGTACACTTTCATCATAGCTGTCCCATGACTCCACATCTGAATCATCTGCAAAGAGATTTAAAAAAAAAAACAGATATAAATGCAAAATCGATCAATGACAATAAAATTTAAATATGTCCAGTATATACTGGCAAGTATAAAAAAGACACCAGGGCACAATTGCAAAACAAATTACTCTTGGTCTTGTTGCTTTTTTAGATTGTGTTCAACAATATTGTTTGATAGAGATGTACATGATTAAAGCAAGACAATGTTACTTGTGTAGCTGCAGCGGTAGCTCATGTAGCAGAAAGGTGATGCATTCAATCACCAGTAATGCCCATTTGTTGATCCTGCAACACACAAATGCCATGGAAGAGAGTTGGATGGACATTTCCTTAATATTCAAATATACAGTTTGCCTTGCATTTTAGAAACCATTAGCAAATGTAACAGTAGGATAAAATGATCTCCATAAGGTGCAGTAAATTTTTAGTGGAAACAACTCCATATTCTTGAAATCATTAATCATTGAATGATGGTGTATGAACAGATATGCCAGTCGTGATGTCATAGCAGCTTTAAATATTAATGAATACTATATGGCATTAATCTATTATAATAATCCTAGCATTACTCTATTTTGTGAAAAAACAAAGGATCTGAAACTAGACCTTAAAACAATCTGAAAGAATACGAATCGTGATTTTTAGCATCTAAAAGGTGTACCTAGAACAAAATTGAAAAGCCTAAAATTGAAATTTAATTTTGGTTTTCAAAATTCACTCAAACAAGCAAATCCAGAATGTTTTGCTCACAGCTGTCCCATCATGATTTCAAAAGAATACTGTTTCTCAGAGGCTGACTAATGATTGATTGTTCAGCCAATTTTCATAACACAATTGCAGCTTTTAAAGTTTCCATAGAAAAGTCTTTTTTCTTTTTTGTGCATACTGCAAAGTGCAATCAATTCAAGTTCACAAATCTAGAATTTCACATTGAATACCTGATCTTTTGCATCACTTGGCAGAGACAATAAGTCACTGAGTAGAGCTCATCACAGTCGCTTTTGGCAGGTTTTAAAGCTCACTAGTAATAAGTTTACATCAAGTACATTGCATTTTCTTCAAAATATTACATTTTTTTTAAAATAAAAAAGTTAATCGATAAACAAATCAAATAAAGTAACAACATTACCTTCATCTGAAAACCATTTGGCAATTTCTTCATCCTTTTTCAAAGCTTCCTTTTGTAGAACACCCGCAGAGGCTGCAGAGTTTCTTTGACGAGGTTTTTTCTTCTTGCTTTTCTTTGATTTTGCTTGACTTGAAATGATGTCTTTGTGCTTCTTTGATTGCTGGTGATTTTCATAGGCATTTGAGGAACTGAAGGATTTATTGCATGGTTTGCAATAACAACTTTCTGGAATGGACTCTGATAACTAAAGATGATAAAAAAAAAAAGAATTGAAAAAAATTCAACCACATGACAGTTTGGGAAAACTGTGTTGTTAGACATGTATGAACACATGATCTTATGATACACAGGGTTCCCACTCAATAGCCATCTCAAAATTCAAGACCTCAGAATTTTTTTCAAAACCAGCATTTTGAGAGGAAATGCACGAGTAATACACATATGGAATAAATTTACTTGTGCATAAAGTCAATATCATCTTTTGATTTGGCAGAATAATTTAGTAATTTTCAATTGCTGCCTGATTACACCATTATATTAAGCATTTAGATGTACCTTATCTCGAAGTGAAGTTGTAATTAGAAGAGCCACTGAGGCAGAGAAGCAAGCAGAAGTATCAAATAATGCAGAATGGTTTTGATAATAAAACAAAAGAAAAACATCCCCCCCTAAAAAACAAACTATACACACACAAAAAAAACCCAAAAAGCAAAACTACTAAAACAAGTAATTTTTACAACTTTTAGATATTATATCAGCACACAGCCCATAGGACAAATTTTCTCACGAATAATGAGTGTTATCTATCCTCTTCACTATCTTTAAATAATGGTTCTAGAAATAAAGACTTCTTTTTTATTGTCAGTTGTATGAGGAAACCCAAACCCAAACTAAACCTACCAAAAGAAGAAAACACACAGACACACACACACACACTTATCTTTATGTCTCAGAATAATTTGATGACTTGCAAACAGCTCTTTTAATATGCAAGCTGTCCTGATCATTAAAATGGAAAACTGCAGCTTAATCCTCATATACTGCAAGGCATGCATCAGTATGTCAAGACATTATGAAAAGTATACAAAGAATGAGATAAAAAAAATTTAAAAAATGGGGTGATTTGTTCTAATCAAACGTACTTACATCTCCACAGAATATCAATCAAATAACGCAGAGTGAAAGAGGAATTCATCCCATGTCTAAAAATAAATAAATCCATCTCATTCCATAATAGAGCAAATATAATATATCAACATTAAAGAAAGAGGTGGGAAGCTATTTTGGCAAAAACAGAGGGAGTGAAAAAAAAAAACATCTAAGAGGATAGAGCATTGGACAAGTAAGACAGGTCCTGTTGTACGGATCATCCTCAAGGCAGTGTTAATCCTAATTATGATCCATAAAACACCAGGTAATGGGCTGATTGGCAGATTCAATCTATTTTGGGCAAAAACTAAGCAAGCTCAGTTTCAACTCAAAGCAGGCTGTAACACTAATATTGATTCACAACTTTGAGTTGGCTAAATTGAGGTCCAAATGATGCTGATTGATGTGTGTGTGCGTGTGTGTGTGTGTGTGTGTATGTCTTGCACACGCCCATGATACCATCATGTCTAGACACTGGAATTAATTGGTCAGATTTAAAGGATGGGGGCACTTGAAGCTAGTGCTGCACTTAATTTTGCTTTCTGTCTGATGCATGAAGTCAAAACAGACATAGACAATTAGTGTAACAGGTATGTGAGTTTGAAGGAGAGGGAGGGTGTATACAAATTATGCATTAGGTTGCAACACTGATACCAAAAATGTTAAAGAAGTATTGTGTTAGTGTCTCTGAGGATGACCATGATAAATTGAGTGAGTTTTTCAAATTAGTCTTTCATAAATTCCATTAATTCTGATCATGTGATCGTAGTTGCAGATCGAATCAATCCATGGAGAGCCAGGTATCCAGATATGTTTTCTGAGACATGACAACTCAATCACTGGTTCAAGCCTTTGTGCTCAGACTCTGCAGTCATGATACAAAGGTTCAAACCAATTCACTAAGCCTGACTTTAAAAGTCAATTTACCATCCTATGAAAAATCTTGGATGTGTGATGCAAATGTGAAGGTTCAATTGGCTTTTACACACATTCCTTGAAAACTAATTGTGTGCTTTAAACAGTTCAGCAAAAAAACTTTCATCAAAAGTTGTCTCACTGCAACTGAGACAAGCTTTCTAGTCATCATATATCTAAAGATAAGCAACCAAACACCACAAATCCAAAAGGAAATTATAATCCTTGGGCAACAGGAACACAGAAAGGGACCAGACAGGCCAAATTCACCCACTCCTAATATTTAAATACGCAATTGGTTAAAAAAAAAAAAAATGTTTCAAGGCTTGGCCCTTTTACTTTTACTTAGAAAAGTTCACTATTCCAGAAAAATGGAAAATACTGAAAATAATTATTACTTGTTCATCCTGAGCTTTTTGACGCTCTTCAAATTTTTCTAGAGTGACAGGAGACAGGCTTGCAACTTTTCTCTTCAGGTTATAACGATGCCAATCTGTTTTGTAGTGAATCCTGCCCAACTCCAGGTTTTCAAAGCCAACATTACAAGCTAAGCAGGTGATACCAGCCATCTGGAAAAGAAACCAAAATATTTGTAAGTCATTCACAGGACCAATGATAAAAATCAACTTAATGGTTGAAATTGTAACATAACCAAGTACTTGCATCTTTTCCACTAGTGGAAATTAAGAGCCCCATCAACATGCACAACACATATTATCCAGTTCATACAAGGCCCTGCAGAAAGTTTACTTGTCCCATGAAGTTAGAGACTGTTCTATACGAGCTTCTCAGATATCTAAACTCTTGATGTGAATAAATGGCAGAAATGTTTGTAGCTGAGATAACGTCTTGAAACACAAGGTCATTCCTAAAAGCGAGCAGTAATTATATGATGGCATTTTATAGCACATAAACTTAAAAAAACACCAACCACTTATTTGTGAACGGGTCTATCTTTCTTGGTATTGAATACACAAATGAGTGCTGAATGTTCGTAAAGAAAAAAGATACATCGTCAACTTTTCTCATGTACAAACCTTTCAAGTTAAAGAATATTCCAAGTCATCAAACCCAAAGAAAGAAAATTCGAGAAACCAAATAGTTGTGTATTTTGAAGCGGAGCTCGGTTTCTTCACTCAGAAAACCATCGCATCGTCATCGTGTTTCACAACAGTCTGAAAGCGTGAATGAATTCAATCAGGCTTGCCAGATGTTCAGTGGCGATGGAGACAATTTACATCGCATTTGGAGACCAATTACCGAGTTGGGAGCCATATCATAAAAAAACAAAACATCCCCCCACCCCACACTGAAAAAACTCGTCGATTTTGATAAAGAAAAAAATCAATGAGGTGGTTGGTTGAGCAGTTTTTATTGTTTTCTTCTTAACGCTTTTGGAGTAATAAAAAAAGGTAAACAGTAATAATAAGACATGTTTAATCTAGACCTAAATTAAATTCTTACCTAATAACAACGGACTCATTAAGAATCATTAACGCTCAGTTGGACAAGTATAGAGACCTGTGTGATTTATTGCATACTAAACAAACGATCGAACGAATAGCTAAACGAAACAAACATACATAGGGTCTCATGTACACAGAGACACATTCAGCCAGACATACAAAGACACATACATAGAGACAAACGAATAGACAGACTTACAAACAAATCTATCCTACTAATATAAGATCTGATACAAAAAAATCTAGCGATCCGATTTGGTGGCCATGTTTACTTCAACTGGAGACCACGGAAGCCAAAGACAATTTCCGAGGCCTCCCACTTTGCTTGTAGGCGCCTGGACTATAATATTTTTGGAATGTGGCTCCCAGGAGGCCACTCTGGCATTCATCAATAAAAAGAATTACAATTGGAATAGTTTTACCTTTATAAGTACGTATGTATCGGTGTCAAGGAACTTCGTCTATTTTCCCGGTAGAATGAGCCCAATAATAATAATGATAATAATAATAATAATAATAATAATAATAATCATGATGATGATGATGATGGTGATAATAACAACAATAGTGATATAATTTGTTGTTGATTTGTCATCCATATTCCTTCATACCGCGTAAGCTGGGACCCAGCTGCAAGGAGTCGGGAAGAACTCTGGGTCACTAGAAATGAAGACAGGCAGATGATCAGTCCACCGTGCCTAATCTTACATGGCATAATGAGGAATACATATGGGGTATTACTTGAGCTTAAGCCAACAATAGTTGCTATTGCCTCGGTGGTGTCTGCTCATTGAGGGAGATCAATGAGCCGATTTACCACATGGTGAATGATAATGATAATAATAATAATAATAATATTAACAATAATAATAATAATAATAATAATAATAATAACAACAATAACAATAATGATAATAATGATAAGAAGAAGAAGAAGAAGAAGAAGAAGAAGAAGAAGAAGAAGAAGAAGAGGAGGAGGAGGAGGAGGAGGAGGAGGACGACGACGACAACGACGATGACAAAAACAACAACAATTGTTGATAATGAAGATATAAAAAAATAATAAGCATCATCCATACTTATAATAATCATAATTATGATGTTTTTATAAAGCTAACTTAAACTGACACACGCTAACACAATCAGCTTTCATCTAGTGAAAATAAAGCTAGATCTTAGCATATTCCAGATGCTGAAAAGTTGTTGAACCTGGTATTCTTCTGCATGAATAACCTCGGCTATAGGCAAGGCCGACTACACTTTGCTATAGGGCTTCTACTGTACATATTATTGAAAGCCACATAATGATTTTCTTCAAGCGATACGTATCTTGAATGGTTTTGTTTTTCCGCACTAATTTTCTATTTATTCTTTAGGCTTTGTTTGTGAGCTAATCTATCATCATCATTATTATCATCATCATCATCATCATCATTATTATTATTATTATTATTTTTATTATCTTGGTTGGGTTTTTGTCAAATCTAAGACTGCGCTATAAATTAGTCTTCGAACGGAACGGAGCAGACTGTTGTAATATTTTAATTTTCATGGCTGAGCAAAGCCTGGGAGGGAGTCTCGAATCCACCCCCTCCCCTTTTCCTGCTTATCATTTTTTAAGGAAAATGTGCCCCCTCCGCCCTTCGTCCTTATTACCCCCCGCCCCTTCCTGCTTATTTTTTTCCTTGCATTTTTTTGTTTATCAATTTTCTTCAAATGACAAGCGTCCCTGCTTTCAACGATACTCTTTTGTTGTTAACTTTAAATGAAAAGCAGATGAGAAGCCATCAAAGATAGGTAACAAATCTATTTATAGAATTTGAGTGAATGAATGAGTCCCCCCTCTTTCGTTCATTTTTAATGTTATTCACCCCCTTCCATGTCTTACTTATAAACTAAAGTTAGTCGAGTCCCCTTCCTTTTTGTTCGAGATCACAGTGTAATATTTTTAGACACCTAGTCTCTTGCCGTTCTGTGTTACAACTTCCGTTTCCTTCCTTTTGAGTAATTTCTGTTGTCAACAATGGTAAGTTAGAGAAACTGCGTAAAGTAAATCCTTTTCCATCCAAGCAATATCATCTCACACTATCGACGTGACCAATTATTAAATATATATGTTTCATGTACATCTTTTAAAGTGTTTTGTGTCAACGCAGAAAGTGAAAAACTAGATTCAACGACAGTTAGGGTAGGATATTTTCGGAAATCAAAACAATAGACAGGATGCTATTAGACTTAAATGGTTTCAGTATATGATGTTGGTTGTTATTGCAAAATAAAGGCTTTCTTTCATACTGAGGCCAAATTCAGTGCATGCATCGATGATCATAATTTTTAAAGGAAACAAAGCGAGCAAAATGATGACCATGACAGTCATTTAATTAGAAAACAGAATACAGTTGTCCTGAATACCTATCATGCTCATTGGTGAATTGCAAAGGAGATAACTCCAGTGTACATATTAAATGTTTAATGCCACAACCCATGGTTTACTGGAGGCGGGGATAATTTTGACTGCAACCAATCTTTCCTCATTCATCAAGAACAACATACATAACCATCACTTCCCCCTCCCCATGCCCCCAGCCCCCCAATTGTCCCTTCATACTAATTGAAAGTAACCCAAACGATAGCTTTGGTATGTAAAAGTGTGGAGACTAGAAGAACCACGCTGGACAAGTGATAAATTGTTGCTTTGTTGCCTGGCCAAGGGTTGACCTTTTGTTTTTTTATGGACTTGTACTGGTTTTGCCCGCCCAGTAAAACACTGAAATGGACTGTTGCTTGCTAATTCCACCCTTCTGAGTTCAGAAATCACCATGACAATTATTGCAAATCAGTAGTTGTCATGTTTTACAGGGGGGTACACCCCACCCTCTTGTCAGAGCCATCTAAATTGACCCCTCAGTACAATTTCTCTGGCCCGGGCTGCTGATGCACGAACCATTCGTTGCAAACTTCTGCGCAAAAGGACACCAGTCGACGCTGGTTCTATTAGATATATCCAGGCAAGATATCTTGTCCTGTTATCCCACAAATGTGATAAGAAATGGTTTATGAATAACACCAGTTTCCACTCGGGAATCGAATACCCTTGAAGGAAAGAACCTTTCCTCTCCAAGACAATAGGAACAATATCTCCATTTTTTGATCTTAGGAATAAGAACACTGGCCCTACACCTCCACTGTCTTGTCTCCTCATGAAAAGTCACTGTTGGACACAGCACAGATGAAGGAATAATTCCGTGATTTTTTAAAAGTTCTCTTGCTTTTTCCTTGTGAAAGTTCGCAATGACTGAGAAATGGTCAGAATCACAGCTGTCGCAAGCCATAACTTTCTGCTACTGACAAGATTTAAAATGAGTGGCAGCGCTGGTGCATGCGCCTGTAAATGACTGGCTCATTTTGATTGGATTTGTTACAGTATTACTACGCAAAAAGTGCATATTTCAACCCCAATTTTCTAAAAAATTACTTAATTGCGACAAATTTATAGCGATTTTTAATTTTAGATTCAGTGTATCAAAATAGTAAGAAAAGGTATTTAGCGTTGTATTGTGTGACTGCAAGAATAATTTTTCTTTATCTTTACCTTTATTACCTTTCGGTGTAAGGTTTTGCAAGAATAAACTTTAGAAATCAAAGTTTCATCAATGTAGCTGAAGCGTAAGTGTGTTGGCATTGCAATCAGAGTGAAACAGGTTCGATCCCATGATGGGCCAAAATTTTCAGTACACCAAGGCCAAGGTCTAAAGACGCTGGGTCTTCCTGGACCAAAATTCTGATGTATTTGATGGCCTTTGCTTATTTTAGTATTTGAGAGATGATATTTTTCGTCATAGTGAATCATCTCTCTATGGTGTCGATATGTGTTTTGAGAGATATTTATTTTTTAATGTAAAGCCTATCTCTGCTGTTTGTGGCTTGATCTGTTCCTTGTTTTAACTTATGCTATCATCTTATTTTCCTCTGGGATTCTCTATGACCTTCGTGTGTCATGGGGCCCTAAAATCTCCAATAAACAAACCTATAAGATTGTTTGAAATCTTTTCATATTTTTGTGTTCTCTCATTTTAGGCCAAGCGCACCAAGAAGGTCGGAATTGTTGGAAAGTATGGTACCAGATATGGTGCCTCTTTAAGGAAAACCCTTAAAAAATTAGAAATCACACAGCATGCTAAGTATGTCTGCCCCTTCTGTGGAAAGGTAGGTTTTTATACCAGTTCCGTGTGATGCAGATTAGTCATTTAATTTTGTAGGTTTTTAGGCACTAAATTTCTTTTGTCTTTTGGATATTGTACATTTGTGAGACTTCACATTGTTTTGATTTTGTCAAAATTTTCCACATGATCACAAGGGTGTTTTGCAATTTCTTTGCATTTACTCTTTGTATTCCTATCCTGTAACTTATAAGGCTTTGAAATTTTCATGTCTCTACATCAATAGTTTTAATAAAATTGCTAGAAGAAAAAGTTACTTTTGTTGAGAGACCTGCTGTTTCGCGCAAGAGGTTCTTCCACACTGCTAGTGACTTTCTGCTTTTAACATATGATCAAGGCCAATAGAGCTTGAAAAGGGTGGCACAAATAGAATACCCTTTTCTTTTTTCTTCTCCATACTTGGTATTGATCAATTATAAGCCTTTATTTGAACTGGTTTTGTATTTATGGACAACTCGCTTCAGCATTAATTTTTGTTTTATTTATATACTTTGCATATATTTATAAATAGAAAAGTCCTTAGTCTTAATTAATTACAGTACAACATTCATTTCTCAATTACGCAATAGAGGCGAATTTTGACCAGAATTATATATACACTTTTCTTTCTTTCTTCTTCTTCTTCTTCTTTTCTTTCTTTCTTTCTTTCTTTCTTTCTTTCTTTTCTTTTCTTTTTTTGCAAAAGGGAAACTTCTGCAGAAAAAGTTAAGAAAAATGTAAAAACTCACTATTTGTAATATTATTTTATGCTGTGTAAGATTCTTTGATTGCATATTTTTTTTAAACTTTTAAAAAACTTTTTTTACATTCCTCTATTTGTTCCTTTCTTGTATATTTATTTTTGGTATGATGTGATGCTCCGGTAATTTTCTGGGTTTTTGTTTTTCTTTCAAATTATTTGGCATCCTAAGAGTAAAGAGGGGAGAGTTAGAGAGAATATGAGCTTGGTCAAATCTCCTGCAGATTGATGTCACAAATATTCATGACACCCTGTGGAAAATCTGCTCGTCGGTTTTTCTCTTATGTATTGCATTATGCCATGCAAGATAAGGCACGGTGGAATGATCATCTGCCTGTCTTCATTTCTTGTAATCCAGAGTTTTTCCCAGCTCCTTGGTGCTGGGTTCCGACACTGCTAAGGCGGTATGAAGGGATAAGGATGACAGAAAAACCCAACAGAATATTCATGTATAGCTCGTACTATTTCACACTTTTTTATATTGTGCCCATAGCGGTCTGTCAACATGGATGTGCCTGCGCATAATAAATGTAAATTATTATCATCATAATTACTTTGCCACTATCAATATTCCACTAACCCTACCAAAATACATTTAACATATTGTTAAAAAGACAAATTTTCCTATGGGACATGACCCGCTATGTTAGAGAAAGTAAAGGGTCTTGCTTTGGTGATTTAATGCTAAAAACATATTATATGCATGTCTAATGAATAGTGAAGAGATCTAAATGTCTCTCAAAGTTAATTAATCAAATGTGTTATTCTAATTTTTTTGTTTGTTTTTTTCAGGAAGCCATGAAGAGAAAGGTTGTTGGTATTTGGCGGTGTGCTAGATGCTCAAGAGTAGTGGCTGGGGGTGCTTGGGTTTACTCGTAAGTTTATGAAAACCAAATTGTTTATAGAAACCTTATTATCCTTGTTTGTTATTTATAGCTGTTTTTGATTTGAACAAAAAAAAAAAAGAATTTTTCTATGGGACATGAAAATTCACCAAAGAGCTTGTAATAAAGATTTTCAATACAATTAGAATGACAAGTTATCTGTAATGTGCCTACAAGCCATTCACATTCCTGCCAATCGTCCCAAGAAAATTGTGATTGTCACGATTTTCATGAGTTTTGGACAAATCATGATTTCACCATTTGTCACAAATTTTCACTCTTCCCAAAGTGCAAAACTGGGCAGTGATGATTTTTGTGAAAAATTTATGAGACCAAACTATAAATAGCTTTTTAACGTATCTCCTGATGCAGTAATTCGAAAAGAATGATACTTTTTATAGTATTGACGGTACCCTGACATTCCCTATCTAAATACAGATTAAATTTTACCGATACTCTATTATCCGGAGTGTTGAGCTACTGCAAGAAAAGATTGTGTTTTTCCTTGTTGTTGATTGATGTTGCGAATAAGTTACCCACTACATAAACTTGAGCTGTATTTTTTATCTGTTGTCAATAATATACAATCTTACACATAATTTTAACTATTGTTAACATTTCAGTTGCAAATGTTTGGAATCTTTGAAACTGTTGTCAGGCAGCCTTGACTTTTTATAACTATCAAAATCATAGGAAATTCCACCCCAAAAAAAGGAGTTGTATCTGGGTTTTTTAGAAAAAACATAAACAAACTGCTTCTACACTTAAAAGAAAAAAAGAAGCCAGTAGTACTAGAAATGGAAAACCATTCATTCTTAACAGGAATAGGCTTTTTAGGGGCCCATGAAGAGAGGCATGTTAAACAAAGACACTCACTCAGCTATTATGGTCACTTTAATTCCTCTGCCAAACATAGCTACATAGAATTTCAAAGTGTTGATTTGAGGCCTGGGTCTACAAATTCTGTTGGTTTCAATAGTTGTTTTTTTTGTTTTTTTAATATATTTTAAGATTGGAAAGTTTTCTTAATGTAAGGTTTTGGGTTTGCAATTATTTTCCACTTGCACCCATGCCAAATTCACCCCCGTGAAGAAAATGAGATAATGTTTGCAAGTTAGGAATAGGAAATCCGACTTGTCCATAGCTATATTTTCACACATTATGCAAGTCTCACAATCACAGTGTTCTTTAGGTGCGTTTTCAATTTCCACTGTTGTGATAATCAGGATCTAAAAATGTAGTATTACAGGGGAAGTACTGGTATAAGAAAGAAAGGTGAGGGGGAAATACTGGTGTAAGAAAGAAGGGGGAGGAGGGATATATGTGACGATAAAGGTGCAAGATTATATTTGAACATCCCCAAAGGCTTAATTCCTTTCTTTTCTCCCCAGAACGACAGCTGCTGCTCAAGTCAGAAGTGCTATTAGACGACTTAGAGAAATGAAGGAGTTATAAATAAATATTGAAAAAGGAATTGACTTTTTTCCTCATGTTTTACATTTTCTTTACCCTGGGAGTACATGGCAATTGTTTGGTGTGTTTCCCGCCCTCCAAAGGCAAAGTCATGTACAATGGAATTCCTTTAAACCGAAATTTTGTGGACCGAGTAAATCATTTTGGTTTAAAGCAAGTTCACTTTTTTTTTTTTGTTTTTCAAGGGCAGTAACTATCAAGATTGACTTCGAACGGTCTTTTTTGATAGGCAAGTGATAGTGATGCGAGATGAATGATGCGCAGAGACGAAGTGGGTCACACTCACACGTACCGTACCCCCTCCCAACGCTTTTGCAGAAGTCTTAGATTAGGAAGGTACGTGAGCGAGAACATCTTGCTTGAGTGATCACACACACACACACACACAATGCGTGTGCAGACCACCCGAGCGAGAACATCTTGCTTGCGTG
This sequence comes from Melibe viridis, assembly GCA_039654465.1. Taxonomy (NCBI): domain Eukaryota; kingdom Metazoa; phylum Mollusca; class Gastropoda; order Nudibranchia; family Dendronotidae; genus Melibe; species Melibe viridis. Next base: position 1,635 of record JBCIKM010543521.1, on the reverse strand, counting down.
ATTCTACAACCACCATCTCAACGTCATTCCTTCCCTTTCATCCCCCCACCCCAGCTGTTACCCATCACCTTTTGTGTGATGTGCCGTGTTGGTCAAGCCCAAATGTTGCCAACCAAGGTTTGCTTACCACCCCTCTCCCTCATCTCAAAAGTCATACTCTTGATCGAGTTATGTTTGCAAGCTCAGTTTTATGTAAGATTACTGGGAACGCTAGGGCCCCTTCCGGAATTACTGAAGATGGAACAAAAGAAAAAAGAAAGACGCTTTCGAGTTGTTTTGGTTCAAAGGCAGTCGCGCATTGAAGCATTTCGGTTTATCGTACGAAACGATATAAAGACAAAGAAGAAACTTGTAAAATTGGCAGATTTCTTTATGGTTTATGGAATTTTTCGGTTTAAGTGAATTCTACTGTACTTATTGAGCAAACCTGACTTACAAAAATCTTTCAATTTTTAGCATGCATGGCAAAATGACATATCTCCACAAGTTCATGCACAGTCCATAACATTTGTGGAGATAATGTCAAATCGCCTTGAATGAACATGGATGGAAAAGTCAACATTGTGGGGCAGTTGGTGGGAGTCCCAGGTGGGCACTTCTACTTCTATTTCTTTTATTTTGTTTTCACTGAAACTATTTCTATCATCTTACTTTTTCCCCTGTGGTAATGGTAAGAGATAATTTAACAGCATCACCCTGTGGGGACCCAGGGAATATAATGATATGTCCCCGGTGGGCTCTTCGCCGGCAGGAGGTGAAAGCCCTCCAATTAATGGTGGCGGGTGGTTGGTAGGAGTCCCCAGTGGACTCTTCTCCTTCTGTTTCTTTTCTTTTACACTTAAGATATCCTTACTTTTTCCCCTTTTCTGTGATGTCCTGTTTTTGTTGTCTTATCTGCATCTCAAAGTCAAAGGTCATCCCTTATTTCATGCCTTTTGGTACATGACTGCTGGGTCACACACAAGTTAAATGTACTGAGTACTTTGGTACACAGAGGGGGTCTAAAGATCTTGGGTCTTCCTGTACCATAATGCTGTTATATGTGATGGCCATTGAATATTTTTGTAAGGAGGGATGATATTTTTTGTCGTCATTGTTCGTAAATCATCTCACGGTGTTTTGAGATTGAGAGATGATATTTTTTATTTTTTAAAATGTAAATCATCTCTCTGCTGCTTGTGGTTTGATCTAATTCTATTTCTTTCATCATACTTTCCTCTATACTAATTGACCCTCGTGTTGTCATGGGGCCTTAAAATTTCAAACCTCCAATAAACAAATTAACAGCATCCGAAGTTCATCGTGTATCCAAAATATTGAATTATGACTAGGGTTAACACAGGTAATAGCACATGGCAAAGATAACCTTGATGCTCCCAAATTGGTGGATGCTGAACAGCCCAACCTGCAGGCATTGTGGCTGAGCCACTCAGCTTTTTGTAATTCATTATTGAGCATTTGTAAAAAATGTCCTGTGCAATAGTGAATCATTGTGCTCCATTATTCTCTCAGCCCAGGGTAGACCCTTTTTGGGGGGTAGGGGAGAGGGATCCATGTGTGTCTGTTGAATATTTCACTCTAAAATGAAGGATCCCTTTATGTTTACTCTTGACTACAGAGTTTTTGTGTGTGTGT
>JBCIKM010543410.1:0-17793 GCA_039654465.1 Melibe viridis | reverse complement strand
GAGAGAGAGAGAGAGAGAGAGAGAGAAGGGAGGGGGGGGGGAAGATAACTTTTGTTTACTTATGATTGTTTTAGCATTATCATCCGAACCATTTCACCAATATCTTTAATATAAAGGACACACATTTAGTTTTTACTTCACCATAGCATTTGGAAAAGTTTTACTAATCGCCATTTAATTTCTTTTTTTTTTGTGGAAAACTTGGCCTTGTGTATGATGTATGAACATTGTTATCTTTGTGAGGATGCATACTTCATTTAGCCCGAGTGCATTCAAATGATACGTTTTTGGGTAAAAAAATCCACCAAAATAAAAGATTTGAAAAGGAAAAGTAAAATCAGGCAGAGAAAACTTAATTGTAAGGTTATTTTCAGTCAGTTATTGACTTTTTATGAAAGTAAAATTTATATATATATATATATATATATATATCTTTACCACTGAAGAGGGTCTCTATGAGAATGATGAGCCAAATTGTTTATTGTTCATTGGAGGTTTTAGGACCCCACAACACACAAGGGTCATAGAGGAGCCCAGAGGAAAGTAAGATGATAGAATTAGTTAAAAGAGGGAACAGATCAAACCACAAACAGCAAAGAGATGTTGAGCCAAATTAAGCAAAACACAGTTTCAAGTTAAACTCCCCCCAAACTCTTAAAAAGCAAACCAAGAAATAAAATCAGAGACAAAAGTAATCTTGCAGGCATTCACAGACATACACACCAGCATACAGACAACCAAGAGGTGTTACGTCATTTATCAAAACATGAAACTGTCCAGTGTAAACATTTTAATCATGGGAATTGCAACTGTGTACGCTCCAGATCCATCTGTGTGTATTGAGGTAGAAACTTAATTTTTCAGAATAACTGGTCAATTAATCAGAAGTGAAAAATGTTTTAGCAATAACAACAATCATTGTAAAAAACTCTTTGCTCTTCCTTCAAAGAAAAGAAAAAATATAGTTTTGAAAGTTTCCATGTCTTAAGTGTACACTTTGTAAAGCTGTGCCAAGAGCAGGAAAAAAATATGCTTTTAAATTCTTCACAAAGAAAATAAAGTCTAAAATAATATATCGCATGCAAAAAACCCCCCAAAACACACCACACTTTAAAGCCTTATAACTCTGTCACAATGCACTCTGTCAAACTGAAACTTATTGTGCATAAACTACAACTATATTTGCGCAAATCTGGAAGATTTGAGCAAAAACAAAGCTCAAATGTGTTTGCAACAGTCGTTTAACTGAGAACAGGGCTTTCAAGAAAATATAATCTCTGTCGTAATGTACGCCTTTTAATGATCACTTTTAAATATTTAAACAACTGATAAATAAATAAAGATAGTTATCTCTACATTTTTTGCAACAGCTCAGACAACAATTCAAGTTTCTGTACATCAAATTTGAAGAATATTGAACGAACAGTTTTCTACAGTGACGGTATTTTCATGATGCAGAAAGTCGACTTGAGCTGATTTTGATCTCTTTCAACTGAGTCAAAAGTCTGCTTCTGTCCATTCTGACCATCAAAATGACGTCACTGTGTGAAAAAGCTTTGCAGTGTCCACTTGAAATTGTGTATACAACAATCTGAATAATTTACAGAGGTATTACAAAAAAAGTGACTGGTTCTATTCTCAGTGGTTTTTGAGTTAGCTTGATTTAGATTGGTGATTATTTAAAAACACAATTTATTTAAACTTCGATATCGACACGAAACACCAGTTCTTAGAAAAATAACTGCTGCTAATATGTTTGCACCGATTTCTTTAACATTCTATGGATACTATGTTGATAGAGCTGTACTTCAAGCATGGCTAGTTTCAGTAAGATAGAGTGTGTAGTTACAGAGTAATAAGTCTTTAAAGTTTGGCTTGTGTTTTTCCCCCCCTTCCAATATATAGATATATATATATATATATATATATATATATATCTATTCCTTCGTTCTGAAAATAATGCACAAAACCTTAAACACTAAGTCTCCCTCAACCTAGGCTTTTAAAGTTTTGGTCAGAGAAAAATTGTGAAAAATTTCTATCTTGAAAATTAAAAAAAAGAGAGAAAAGATTTAAGTATAAGTGTGACATTATCATCAATTTCTGTGAGTTTTATCTCGAAATGTCAAAGCTCTCTTATATCTTTAAAAGTATGGTTGATAAAATGCAATTATCAAAAGGACAAGAACACATGTAAACTCAAGTTCCAGTCTCTGCAATTTGTCCAGGAAGCATATAAAGCATTTCAAGTTTCACCCTTCCAATTCAAACAGATCTCATTCTCTTTGAAAATGCATCTAATTTTATACTTGGATAGCTGGACACATTGGCTTCATGTGATTGAACAGTACATGCTGCTCCTGCTCAGAGGTATTCGTCTTCAGTAATGAGGGAAGACTTTTCTTTCAATATTGTATGGCGCTCACGTAGTGTGATGTTTAAGCACTCCCATTCACACCTGAATAGTGTCAGGTCGAGAAAATAGTCCAAGAATATTGTGATAATAAGTCATAGCATTTCTCCCCAGAATAGCTATGACAAACTTGTAGAAATAGGTGTGGATGCAATGAGACGGAGGTAAATCGTTAACTACCCCTGAGATTATTTAAGTATCAAATCACAGGTTGATGCTGTTATCATAAGACAGACACATTTTTAGGACCATTTAGAGTGAATGCCAGAGTGCTTCCTACAATTTTCCTTGATTGTCAGAATATAAGGCTTCTACGATTACCATATCCCTCCAATTTTCCTTGAATAGTGATTTCAGTCCTTGTTTAAATAAAAAAAATGAGTATTGATTTGGGACTTCCCGTTATCCATGCCACTGTTTTAGTCTGACAAAGATCTTATGATAATATTATTGAGTTGGTCACATTGGACAAACAGATGCAGCTAAGTACAGCAAAATTAAAATAAACAAGACAAAAATCATGATGAATCGAATGAAAGCAAATCCAATAAAATATCTATCTTGTTATAGTCGGAAGTGTCAAATAAAGAGTATCAATTAACTATGGCTGCTGAAAATAACTTGCAAGCAATGATTGACAAAAGGTTAACTTTAAAAAATTAGCTAGCCCAGAGTAAAGGATATAAATCATTTTCAATGAAGTTATGATCTTGATTTAAATTTTTTTTTAAAGTTTATAAATCAATATTAATAGATTTAATGGATCAAAGGGTTTGAATATGCTGTCATAAATGTGTGTCAGAGAGATTCCTTGGAGGAAACTTGGAGGCAAACAGTTTTACATGATTGTACAAGATTGAAGATGACCAGATATAATCCACGGAACGGTAGTGACTGGAAAGTGAACCTGCAGATTACCATATACCAAAGCCCTGACCAAGGGAACAATGATGACAGAGAGGGTTCTAAGTCAGTAAGTTGTTGCTTTAACCAGAGTCAAGAACATAACAGAAAGGCAAACAGTTATGTGTGATAAATCTCAAGAACTTCTTTTCCTCCCACATACATTAGTAATTCAAGGTGTTTTAGTCCAGACTACTCCATCTTGATATCCTTTCTGCTCCTAGATTTCTCTTGAGATTTCAATAGTAAATCTGGTTTGCATTCACATTTTTAAAAGGCTACACAACAACTTCCTTAGAAATTCCTCCAAATCTAAGAAAAGAAAGTGGAAACCAAATTTGAGCCACAAAAGCCAATGGGTAATTAATTTTAGTCGCATTCAAGGTTCGTATTTCTGACCAAATTGGACAAAAGTATCTCATAAAAGCCCCATCTCCTCTTTTCCATCCAAAAGAGAAAAAAAAAAAAAAAAAACCCAAAACCCCCCCCCCCCCCCAAAAAAAAAAAAAACAAACCAGCCAACCAGCAAACCCTCTCAGCAACAACAACAAAAAAAAACCAAAAAAAAAACCCAAACAATTCCAAAGACCATTAAGCTAAGTGAATAAACAGTGTTCACATATCAAATGCTTTGAAGGTGTGAAAACTTTACTACTCGTTTAAAACACACCAGTAATGGTCTTGATATTGCAAATGAGTGAATAGACTTGCATGTCAGAGTGCACTGCCTATGCATAAGATGCGAAAACATTTTTGATACAATGTATTCATTCATAACACTAAAAATAAATCTTTACTATAAACCAAATCTTTCATGAATTAAAGCCATCAACTTCTTTTTACCTTTATATACAAGTTTCATATTCTCTATCAACTGAGCAAACTGAACGTGCCCATCATGAGACAGAAGGAAAGTCTCTCTGGCTTTGGCTAAGTATTCTATGAAATCCGCATAATGACGAGGGCTGATGTGGGACAACTTTGAATGTGTAGTGTGTACATAAGCTAAAATAGTAGAATCCATGAGCTGTTTGAGAGGAGCTTTGTCGTAGCTAAGCAGTTTCAGAGTTCTACGTTTCCCGTCCATGCAACCCATGCCAGGGGCAGTGATGGTGCATCGTCGCAAGATGTCAGCCAGCACGGTAGCACACTGGATATTCTTGACTAAAATAGGAACAACGTTGGCCAGTTCTGACCTGCCCAGAGAGTGAGAGAGTGCACAGACCCAATGGACATCTGAGATGGCTGGGTGGGAGTCTTGGTTGTAAGCCACGTGCAAGCCTTTCATAGCAAGCAGAGCCAATCGAAATGCTTGGGTGCGGTGGCCGCGGTGCTCCATGTAACGGGCGATGGTAAAAAGTTGACTGGAGTTCATAACACGAGAAGCAGCTTCTACTACAATTTGGTAAGCATGCTCAAATGCGATGCTGTCTTTTTCACAGAGATTGAGAGCACAGAGAGCACAGTTTTGGGGGTCTCTCTTGGCGCATTGTAAAGCGAGGGTCCGAGCACATTGGGTGAGATCCTCTTGCTGAGCAAAAGAGGCGTTGAGCTGCATCATTGTGGCAGGGGACATCACTGTCATTGCAACAGTGCCTGAGAAAGATCGGAGAAAAATAATTTGATGACGTGGGTGATCAGAGAAGTATGTAAAATGTGATCAACTATCAAGGTATCATTACCCTTTGGTCCAAATTGTTAATGGTATGGGTGTTTGAAGAGTCAACAAAATTTGCAGTATTTGGATGTGTTGTCCAAAGTCTGATTTGTTTGATTCGGGAAGGGGGAGGGGGGGGGGGGTGGATTTTCATAATTGGTTATGTCCATATTGTTCCAAAATTGGTTTCCCAAAAGAAACTCAGGCCAAATGAACCTGTAAACCCTAGCAGTAGGAAGATTGTATGGTATAGCTTACCTGAAGCCTCCACAGGAGCAAAGTACTGATACCATGACCTCATGATGGAGAGCAACGCATCCACACCAACTTCAGTGGCACATGTGACAATCCACCGGACCATTTCGCGCCTCCTCCAGTTCAGTGTCATAAGAGTCATTCGCATCACCTGGGAGGATTAGAAGGAAGCATTTTATACTTCAAAAAGTCCACCCAAGACATTTTGGTGAGAAAAAAAACCCCCCAAAACAAGCATTTCCTATAGGGATAATTTTTAGTGACTTACAATTCCAACAAAGATACATTTCAACTTTCATATTTCCATTTTGAGAAACTTTCCTGTCACCGCTGAATAGAAAATGAAATTGTCTTTACTCAATACAGAACTTGACAGTATGTGATAATAATCATAAAATGCAAAAAATAAAGATCATATATACAAAAAAGTTGGTTTAGTTCTCACTTAATGCTTTTCCATCTATATAGAAATCTCTATACACTTATGTGAAATCAATTTGATCAAATCTTTACCTGAAGACCGAGTTCAAAGGAAGCTTTAAGGGCTGGAATAAATTTTGGGCCATCCGGAGGAGTGGCGATTTTGAAAGTATCTTGGGCTAGACGGAAGAGCTGAGAGGAGCTGTGTATATGTCTCTGAGCACAGTCAAGGACAGACTGAAGTCTCAACACATCATCTGGAGATCAATAAAATAGAGCAGTCATGAGTTCATGTGCTGATGACAGATGCAGTATAATAACATATTAACAAGCGGGAGTTCTGAAATTTGGATGATACATCATGTGCACAAAAAGAAATGTTGCAAAATCCAATGCTGCACAGATATCCGAGCAAACAGGGTGCAGCATACTTCAAAGTCAAGGGAGAATCTTGTTATGTATTTGGGTTTCGGATAAAAATAGTCAAATTACCAAAAAATGAGAGACCAGGACACATTGAGAGAGGTAGCCCACATATAGGTAAGAAAAAAAAATAAAAAAAATCAAGAAATATTCACAGCAGGCACTTATTACAATTACAATTCCTTCTCCAAACTAACCTGTAAACCTATATATTAAAATGTTTCATCAGTGCATTGGGTGCCAGTGAATTAAATGCACCCTGATATTCTCCAATTTGACCTTCCTGACACTGATCCTAATGGTTCTGTTTTTTTACAAAAGAAAAAAACCCACACTTATTTTACAATAACAGAGACTTCAATTCAACATCTCTGCCTGATTAAACTCATAGGAAAAAAATTTCATGTCAAAAGAAAAAAAAAAAAAGGGAAAACCTACATTTTTTCAGCGAATCACACCTCAACTAAGATATTAAAGGACTAATTATCCATTCCTTTTAAGTGCAAAACAATATCTTACTTTTAGCAGCTTCGAGTAAAGTGGAAGCCAGAAGACATTGTTGTGATTCAACATGGGAGAGGACAAACCAGCGGGGGAATCGGGTGAGAATGTTGGCGTTGTTAATGCTGTCCTCCAGGCTGGAGTCTTCCAGGTTCTCCAGGACTGGCAGCCTGGCAAACAGAAAACATTGAATGGTTAGTATATGACTGACTGAATACACCTACAGTTTTCAAAAAATAATGGCGCATGTGGATGGGAGGTATGGTGCTTGCCTCTCAAATGAAAGGTTCTGGGTTTAAGTCCCATGAACAGCGAAAATCTTTCCAGTAACTTTCTGGTTGATTGTCCGGTAATATTGAGGTAAGGGATGACCACTGAGTCGCAAACAAGACAACAAAAACAGGACATCACAAAAAGGGGAAAAAGTAAGACGATAGCTTCAGTGTAAAAGAAAAGAAACAGAAATAGAAGAGCCCACCAGGGACTTCCACCAACCACCTGCAGGTGGGATTGAGTACCTAGTCCTATCGGAGATGGACTATGAACTAGGTCCTGTGTGCATGTTAAAGAACCTAAGGCAATTGGAAATAGAGAAAAGAGTAGGCCCCAAGGCTGCTGTCCGGGCAAAATTCCAATCCCTACAAAACGGTTCAACTGTGCTTAGCGCAGTCATTGATACCAGCAGCTTTGTACGGTGTTCCACCATTGACATAATCATCAACCAAAGCTGATTGGTGATGACGCCATTGTAAGCGCTGAAGAGCACTCTTTGTGGATTTGGCGCTATATAAATGTATTATTACATATTACATAAAATGTTCCACATCATCAACCTTTCAAAAGCAACAATTGCTTAAATTGTCTCTTGTTAAACCTACAGATGTATCAAAAATGCCCAATTAAGAACTTGAACAGCTGAGTCATAACCAAGGATAAAAAGGTCTGGTGTTTTAAGACACCTCGGATAACAATCTAAGGTTTTGTGCTGACAAATAATTAAGTCATTGCAAAATTTGTTAAAACTATTCCATAGGTGATAAGTGTAGAAATTGACTTTGAGAGAACTAAAGACTCAAAATAAGAAAACAGTGCATCAGAAACGGATCCTTGCCACATATCTGACATAACACAAATAACATCACTGTAGAGCATAGGTCGATAACATTAACTTGATCTTTGGTCCACAGATAAGTTTTTATATGACCTTTAGAAGAAATCAGGACGGCCAAATAGAGACTACCTTCTGACTTATTTCAATTCTCTATAAATAACAAAACAACCAAATATAGTCTACCTAAAGTCCCAAAAGACAAAAACACCCCCTGCCCCCTCTAAAACAAAAACAAAAAAATAAGACGCAGACAAAAAAAAAACACCACTTAATAGTTACAGCACTATGTTCACTGACCTCATTGCTCTGAGCCCCACTTGGTAGGCCAAATCCTCATCTCGCGTCTTCAGCTTGAGGAAGAGGAAGTGAGCAAACATGTGCATAGGGTAACTTTCTGGGTGGATGCCGATGCCCAGACCACTCCACAGACCTCCTGAGGATGGCAGCATGGGGGAGGAATGGATAAGAACACAGGATTTGTGGAACTTACTTTTCCATTACAACTGATTGATTAACATAGTAAAGCCAAAAAAACAAACAAAAACAAAACAAAACAAAAAAACAAACAAAACAACAAACCCACAAAACATAACGAATTACAAAAATTCCCCCCCCTCTCTCTCTCATAAGTTTATATTAAAAGAAAAACACAACAAAACCCCAAAACACATAAACAAGAAAAGCACAATGATTAAATGTTCCATAAAAATTTGTGTTGACAAATTTACTGAAACAGTAGAAATGTCATATCACTCCACAATCCAACAAAAATGTACGCTACTAAGAACAAAGAATTCCCACATTGTAAATGACTATAACCTGTGAAAGGTGTATTAAAAGACAATAAAAATAAAATTCATAACAGTCTTTCTTTTCGGGCTGTGTGGGGAAAATATTTAACAAAAAAGTACATCTAAAGAAATGCCTCATCTAAAAAAAAAAAGGGCTTTTGTGGAAAAACCCACCTTGTAAAAGAAGCCGGGTCTCATTCTGTAAGACAGAGAGCAGAGTGGAATCCAGCTCTATGGTGTTGAGCTTGGCCAGAAGCCTCTCTTCCTGCTTGCAGGCCTTTTCCTGGGAATGGATGCCAATGGGCATGATGCGCTGCTGGCCCAGACCTGGGGATGCACAAACCACAAGAGTAAATCACAGGGGAAAATCATAACCATGAAAAATTTACAAAAAAAAAACCCCCAAACCAAACAATTTCCTAACTGTATCTATCCATTACACCTTCGACATCAATAAAAAAAATCATTTTTCACAAAACGCAGAATTGAATAAAACTACTAAATCAGTAATTCAACCATACTAATGATGATACTCCCATATCTATTCTTAAAATTTTAAACACTTAGGTAGCTATGCTAAGGGAAAATTTAACTCCACATTTGTTACTCTGAAGCCCAGCTCACATCGGACGTGAGCTGACATGTAACTTGGGTGAATAGACATGGTTCGTGTGTGTAAACAAAATCATTTAGATCATTTTAACAACAATCCTCACACAATCAATTGCGTCACAATGACACCTGTGTTGCGGTATGTGAGAGGGTTGGGTTGCATGACGTGAATAAAAGAATCCTAATGTGTGAAGCATCATATTCTATTAGAGGTGGGCCTTAAAGGCACAAACAATTGGTTATGTTCATTTACTCACCAATCAAAGCAACATCATAAGCCAAGGTGAGGTAGGTTTGGTCTTGTTCTGCAGCACCAGGAATGTTGATATGTTGGTACCTACGACGGCTCTCGTTAGCATTGTCATTACTCAAGTGACGACTGTAAAACTCTGAAAGAAAAAAAAACCCCAAAACCCAACCTGTTAGAATCATTTTCCAGGACTCTCAGGACATGGATGATAAATTACAATACACACAACAACAAAAAAGCAAAGAGAAGATTAAAGATGAAATGCTTATTCATAAAGCCTCTCTTACAAGAAAGGTTAAAGTTTTTTTCAGGGGAGAGCCTTTGTGTTGAAGGACCCCCCTCCTGTACCCAAATAAAACACAAACCAAAATAAATACCCCCCACCCCCACAACTTAAAACAACCAAAATAAATTGTTCACTCATACAATGGTAAATCTAATTCATTGCAGTAAAAATATGACATGTGACAGCTGTTCTCATGTATTTACAAGAAAGAAGATACTTCAGCTGACCTTGAGAGACATCCTCTGCTACCAGGCAGGCCTCACACAGTGTGTCAAACAACACACCAATGGGATCCAAAGGGTGGCCAATCCAGCCTATAGCATTGTACGGGGTGTGTCTTCTGCCGCAGGTGTGTACAGAACAAGTGCATGAGCTAGACAATTCTACAGAAGAAAAAAAAAAAAATAATTTAGAAAATTTCTGCATCAGTAATGCTTTGTGGCAATAATGTAAAAATTAAAATTCCTTTGTGCCTGAATATTTCTGACCAAAGCAACCCTCCTAAAGAAAAAAAAAAAAAGAAAAAAAAGCCCAAGGGAAGATCGACAATTCCCCCCCCCCCCCCCCCCAACCTGATAAAAACCAAGAAAAAAGAGATCCCCCCAGAGAAAAAAACCCACAAAAAACAACAAAACAAAACCAAAAACTTGCGTCAAATCCCAAATCAAAATCAACAAAAAACAAAAAGCCATTCAAAACCAGAATTTGAAATGAAACAACAAAACATTCCCACCAACAAAAAAAAAAAAAAAAAAGTGAAACTGTATTGGAGATTCGTTCTGTTTTTTTTGTATACATTTATCCTATGACAAATTTCCCAGCTTCTGCTTCAGAATTAAAATGAGTTTCAATTCCAGATCTTAATATTTCCTAAATTAACCCGATTCCACCCCCCTCCCCTCCCCCCCCCACACACAAACACACACAAAGAGAGAGACTCACTTGATCCTTGCATATTATTCCAGCTTTCCTGATTAGCCACCACAGCAGCTTTCATGGTCCTCACAATCACCACTGCCAGTCTTAAAGCTTCTTTCATGTAACCATGAGATCTCAAGGAGTCCACTCTAGCACACGCAGTCGGCACATATTCTTTGAGAAGAACAAAAAAAAAAAAAATTTCATTTATTATTCATTCTCATTGCACCTTTCTGGTGTCTCAAGAAAAGTGAGGGTCGTGAATGAAAAGGTTTTTTTTTCTTTTCCCAAAACAATATTTCAAACATTGCAAATGCAGAACAAAAGGCCTAATTTAATCAAAAGTACTTATGTAAAGCGTTTCTTCAAAAGTAATAAAAAAACACACATCTTCTACAACCTATAGCTATTTCCTCATGAAGGATATAAAATGAAACGAGTAAAAAAGGTTTAATAATTTTTGTTTATTTGTGGAATGTACCTTTCCAAAGAGGTAAACCCTGATGGTCAAACATGTCCCCGACAGCCTTGGAAGAGCTCCAATAGAAATCGGATTCCAGAATTTTCTGCAGGTGTGGATCATTCCAGGTGAGTTCGCTGGCCTCCAGAGCGTTGTGCAGCACAGTTCTCTGGCTGGGGGAGGACAGGGTGGTGGCAATACTCCCTGTTTCTGGTATAACATAACGTGGGGAAATAGACTGTAAACTTTTGGTGACATAACATGAGTTCCTGCTTCCTAAACTTACTGTCTGTTACAGCTAAAGCTACAATTCAGTTAAATCAGCAGTGGCTTGGTAACAAGGCGCCCCTTGAGAAACAAAGGGAAGACTTTTTCTGTAGACAACCATGCTAGCAAGCAGTGGGCAAAAAGAAGAAGCACACAAATTTTGCTTCCTGGGAAGGATTTGCTGGTAGATAGCAAGGCTGTGTGCCTGGGTGCCATGGTCTAAAGGGGCCAATGCTGTTTAGCTTTATCTCTGCAGTTTGAAGTCCTCTTCACTTGAAAATTGATACAATTTCAGGTTTCGGTATTGTTGTCCAATAGACATTACTATGATAACTGCCAACATTGACAGATGATCACCGAAAATGATAAAGCATTCATTATGACTGATTAAGAGCTTTAAATAAAAGTTTTTAGATAATAAGCTTTAAAACCACACCTCTTAGTGATGTAATGATGAAAAAAAACCCAAATAGTTAAATTAATTTCATATTTTAAATGTGAAATACGAAAAAAAGTGCAAGATACAATTCTTATGCCTTGGTTATCTCAATTACAAAAGGTTAGTGTTCAATGACATCACCAATTCATGAACTATTCAAACCGCAGAAAAAGATACATCACAAAGATGATGGTCTAAAGGTCAATGTCATTCTCCTTTCAGGAATAAAATTTCACAATGTTTTCTAGAGAGATTTAAAAGGTTAATTTCTTTTTTTAAATTCAAGTTTGATAAATAATGTTTTCTTTGAGTAAATTTTTTTCTTCCGCTTAACGCAACAAAGAATCCATAGATTTTCTCTGTTGTTTTGCCTTCACTTTGCGATGGTTTCTTTTAAATGAGTGATGAGGCTAGAGAGCCTATGAAATCTTTCAAATGTTTCTTCTTTTTCAAAATCTTAATTTCTGTTTAAAAGTAACAAAGATGTGGTATAAAATATTCAAGTTTGATCAAAACTCGAGAAATAAAAATGTATCCAAAGACAATCGTGCTATGTCCACCATATATTAACAGGTGAGTATTCCTTCTTTACATGTCTTTAAAAATGCAAACAAAATAAACTAAAAGATTTTTAATTATTGAATAAAAGGCAGGGTCCCCACCGAATAAAAAATTCAAGATCATTTTTTTCATTTTTTTCTCTCCCTATCGCATTTTCCTGAATTTCTAGAAAATAAAAGTAAATTCCTGACCTGGTGGGAACACTATAAAGCCTAAGAAATTAAACCTATTATGAATTTGTCCCTGTGATGCTGCTGCTGCTGCTGCTGATGATGATGATAACAATGATGCTCCACCAACCTCGTAACTGACTAGGTCCTCCAGCAGTGGAGAGGTCGGGCATGAGGTTGTTCTCCCCGTCCTCCAGGGGGCAGACAGAGGAGGCCACCCACTGCTTGAGCAGCAGTTGGTACTGGCTGCGCTCCGGGCTGCAGCAGTGCGGATTCAACACCACACACACCCACAGGGCTCCTGCAGAAAGTGCAGTGAATGGAAATATTTTCATTAGAGTATATAACATTATGCAGCTTTTTTCTTCTTATCCATCTAGCTTTTTTCATTTCTTCTTTTGCCTTTCGCTTTTTTTTTTTACCCTTTCTCCTTTTCTCTCCCTCCCCACCTTCTCAATCTTTTGCGTCTTTCTTCTTTTTTTTTTTCCCCCCTCTATCCTGTTGTCCTTTCTTTTTATTTTGCATATTTTTCTCTTTTCTTCTTCATCAAATAATTTGTAAAACATCTTTTCTGTATCATCCAAAATAGTTCTCTAGTCTGTCAACAACCGTATCCCACTCTACCTTATTTTGAATCAATTTTCAAAATGCACATTCCCCCACCTCCCCACCTTTATAAACGAGGCAGAGTAAAAATGTAAAAGAAATTAAGAATGGATTCAACAACACAGAGGAAAAAAAAAATATCTGATGCGAATTCTATAGACCCACAACAAAACAAAAACCAAACAAAAAATCCTGCAATGCCAGTAAATGCAGATTCAATCCCATGACTCACCAAGTTCATCCCAAAACTGCCTACACTTGTCTGTGAGACGAGTCCCTTGTACTCGCCATACAGATAACCGTGGGTCAGCCAGAAACTGCTCTGTCATCAGAGTCAGCATCCGAGCTCCGTTTGAGTCTCGAGCTCTTAACATCTCACGAACCTGAAACATACAGTGTGGTTTGAAGGATTATGTGCCTTTATCATTTTACACTTATTCAAGTTGAAAGAATATCATTATGTCATAGCACTTCTGTAAAAGCAAACACTCGTGTTATTGACTTTACCTTTTTCATGAGTGATCTTTAATGGCAGAACGATTTTTAATAAACAATTCAACCCTGTACAGAGTAAGGCCTATTCACTAAAAAATGCTTCACAAAGGAATCTTATCTCAGTACAAAAAAAAATGAATGCTATTTAGTGAAATCTTAAGAGCCATTAAGCAAAGTTTATCACTAACCACTAAAAGGTGGTGTGATAGTTTTCATTCCCTGATCGAGAATAAAATTAGCTACAAAGTACTAAGTTAACAAGTCTATTATTTTCAGTCGACAGATCAAATGGATCCAATCGTAAATTGCTTTCCAGTTTTAAAATAATGTGTGGGAAATTCAACTGTTGTTCAAATTTTTTAACCAAAAGGTGAAAAAAATAATTTCTCTTGGAATGTGTCTTTCTTACCTTAGCAAACATTGAGTGGAGCTGGGAGGAGGGCCCTGTGTATCCGCCCTGGGTGAGGAATGTTCGTACTTGTTCACGTACTTGGTCTTCATCCAGGTGCCACGAGTTGTCATCGTCCACAGAGGCACCTGCTGTGGGGTCCGGGGCACCTTAGAAATAACAATGAATCCCTGTATTATAACAAATCAAAGGAGGGAAAATTGGCTCTTAAAAGCACAAAAAGGACTGGCTACTCATTGAAGAGCAGATCCGTGAGAGATAGTAAAAGCTTATTTATTCAGCTTGAAAATAAGGTTATAATAAGATTAGAAAAAACTGCCTATTCATTAAAGAGCACATTCATAAGTGAGGGTAAAAGCCTATTCATTTAGCAAGTTTAATACTAATAATTTTCTCCTGTCTTTAGGAATGGGTCACTTTGTGTGGCATTAGTACCTATAAAAACTTGAGAGCAATATAAGGTTTTCAGGAACAATAAATAAGGGGAATAACAGTGTGGAACAGGCCTGTATTAAATAAAGTTGAATCAAAAATTTATTTTTTTTCACTGGTAAAGCAATTCTTAAGACTATGACCCTTACGAAAGCATTTTATCGCTGCTTTGGATGATTTTGTATGGACCTGCGAAATTTGGAACATACAGATCATTCCATAATAGTTCAAAAAAGGTCCTGGTCAGATTGTCTGATATTTTCAGGACAATGTTTTAAGTGCAGAGAGACCAGTCAAGTCAAGAAATAAGAGCTTTGCATTCAAAATTACAGCCATTCAAAATTAGCAGACTATCTGTCAATAAGCTAGCAGAGGGTAAAGGCTAACTTACAAATTAAGGAATAAGTTTAAAAAAAAAAAAGGAGGAAAGTGTTACTACTACAGCAGAATTAAGTGAGATGAAGACATGCAAAGATAAGAAAAGCTGGCTAGCTTATCTGATGCAAAAATCATTGATGATCACATAAATTTTCTTCAATCCTTCTTGAACTTAGATTCTTAAAAAAATATGATGAATCCCAAAGGTTCCAAATCCTTTGAATGTTACCTTTCTAAAACACAATAGTACGAAATGCTGTGAATAAAATTGATGATATAAAATGCATGACAAAAAACTACAACTTTAAATACAAATGAACACTTCATAAGGTTTCTTTCTTAAGTATATGACAAAGGCTCCATTTAAAAACAACTAATGTACCAGGTAAGAGATTGATTTCTGACTCTGCCACCAGGATTTGGTCAGCAATTTGCTGGGCTGTTGGAAGGACATCCGCATGGTGCTCGGTGATGAGGTACTGAGCAAACTTTTGAAGTTGTTCACGGGACATCTGGAGTAAAGTTTCTGATTGAAAAAACATAAATAAAAATTGAATCATGCTACACTTTTATGGGATAGTGACAAGAATAAATAGGAAATCAACTGTTTCAAACATTTTGTATAATCAACTGTTTCAAACATTTTGTA
The DNA here is from genome assembly GCA_039654465.1 of Melibe viridis. NCBI lineage: Eukaryota > Metazoa > Mollusca > Gastropoda > Nudibranchia > Dendronotidae > Melibe > Melibe viridis. The sequence goes on along the minus strand of JBCIKM010543410.1, from coordinate 2,387 downwards.
TACTGACCAGCTGTAAAGCAATATCTGCTTACACAATCTCATATACTTGTAAAACCCAGACAGAGAATCAAGGCTCTTTATAAAAGGCTTTTTCCTAAAAAAAAAGAAGAGCTACCTCATATTTAAAAGAAACAAACATTTCTATGACGCACAATGAACAGAATGTGGTTCCAATCTTTTTAAAGGTCAGAGGTCATTTTCAATTATTCTTTTATAAACTGATACTTTAACTGGGCCTCTTTCAGATAAATGCATCTTCTTATGGTTCTTACAACAGGGCATTTTAAGACTGAGGTATACCCCACCCTTAACTTCTTATGCTTATGGGTCTTATGCTCATGGAAGGATTTCTGTTCTAATTGCTGTGGCTATGACGATGAGCTACCTGAAATGGGAACCCTGAGTTGGACATGCTTGGCTTTGCGGATGCGGTGCAGGGACAGCGCCACAACATGCTGACACCAAAAAATGTCTTTGTTTCCACAACCACATTGCACAGACGTTATTTTACACCTGAGAGAAGAAATACAAAACAAAAGCATGAACGAATAAGCTGATTTAAATGATGGTGTAAAACCAGATACTGCAAAAGTTGGTATTATGCACCGAGCTGCTGGAACTTTAACAGAGCAATTAGGTTAAACTCTTTACCTATTCAATTTTGATTTGAATTAAAAAAAATAATTAAATTCCAAACCAAATGAAAAACTGACTTTACTTTATAGCAGTGTTTATAAAAATAGTGGAAAATCATAATAAGAAGTTACAAGGAAAACTAAAATGTCAGCCAGGAATATTTTAAACACTTTTTAGACTTATTATTTAAATAGCTACGTCGTCGACTGTGGATAAAAAATCCCCAACAAATCCTAAAAAAAAATCCAAACAAACTAGAAAAACAAGTACAGATGATAACACAAACAAAAAAAAGAACACGACAAAATGAAAACCCCGATCAAACTGATGTTTGTGGCACTTTTGGTATACAAGTAATCTAATAAATTATGAGATAAACGTATCCTGAAATATCTTTAAAGTAATATTCTTAAGCTATGACATCAAGACAACTGTGTAAATTGGATGAAACCGGGAACAAATACCCATCTAAATTCTGAGCAAATTATCTGGACGTGTCTCTTTTCAGTAATCTTCTCTGCAAAAGAGCCATGAAAGCTGCTCAAAGGTGATTTTCAAGTAGAATCTTCAATAAACTGATCCCTAGAAGTGAAAGAAAGTGACAACTCTTGACCTTATTCATCTCAAGAGGTTTGACAATGGCGCTGGGCATAGCATACTGATGAGGCGCAGAGAAAAGGATCAGTGACTAATCAACCTACACTGGATGAATCAAACTCAAAGAAAACTTTTGGTAGTTAATGGACAAGGAAGAGATAAAGATTCGTGATTAATAAAACACTGAGACAAGCTCTAATTTACGCCTTTTCAATATTGACATCTGGATTAATAAGAGAGGGTTTCTATGAATATCACTTTTGGTTTACGATTGTATTTAATAGGAGCAAAAGCGTACTTTAAATTTGTTCAAAACTTGAATATTTTCACAGCTCTGATGAATTTCGATACGATAAGTACTCAATGTTTCATTTAATAAGCGCATGGAATAAATGAAGTCCACAATTTAAGTCACTCTTTCTAACCTTTTTGTCGCAAGCACTCACTTCCGATACCTACCGAAACCATTTTTTTTTCTCCAAACAATCATGAACCGTTCGAAGATTCTGGCGTACCTAATATTACCCAGGTGCCAAAAAGTGTGTGATATTGACAAGCTTGACAAAAACTGATTAAAGTGCTATTCAATACATTAATATCACACGAGCTGTGTCAATCCTCTTTCATTAATTCTATCAACGTCATACATGATCTTGTTTCGTAACACCAACAGAATATCCTTCAGTCATGATGAGTCGCATCCTAATGGATGTGGAAAATTAAATCACTAGATAATCTGATATAAGAAAATCCCCCTGACGGTATACATCAATCTGTTCAGATCATAATTGGCTGAACACTCAAAATGGCAGTACAAGTGCGAGTCCAAAGCGAAGCGTGTCTGTGAAGCTACTAATTCATAAGCCAAAGAACTCACTGATCCCAGGATAAGTGCTGATACTCTTTCCAGGGAAATGAAATCCAACAGTTCCATCTTCCAATTTAAAATCAGTTTTCTAACATCATCCCTTTGATTGAATTCAATTGCTAGACACACAACGTACAAACAATACAAACACACACACACATATCAGAGACAGAGCAAAATAGAGGAAATGGGGGTGAGGGTGGTGGTGGGAGTATGAGAGAGAGAGAGAGAGAGAGAGAGAGAGAGAGAGAGAGAGAGAGAGAGAGAGAGAGAGAGAGAGAGAGAG
>JBCIKM010543299.1:0-17800 GCA_039654465.1 Melibe viridis | reverse complement strand
CAGAAAGGAGTAGGGGAAAAAGTAAGACAAAAAGCTTCAGTATAAAAGAAAAGAAACAGAAGTAGAAGAGGTACCAACAAATAGGTGACGAGAAAAATAAAAGAAAGAAAGTCAAACGACCTGCCAGACAATTGTTGAATGCCGTTTATTTTCATTTATAGCTTGATAGCGAAGTTTACAATTTGTCATTTTGAAAGGAGCATTTTTATTGCTGCATGTAAAGTGCATAAAAATCAGCCTTGATTAAATAAGGACAGCATTATAATAACTAACAATTTGACCTGGTCTGACCACAAAAGCTGTCATCTGTTGTCTCAATGACCGTATATGTAGATGTTTACATGACACCAATAATGAGACACAAGTTGTTAAAAAAAACAACCCCAAAACCCCCCCAAATAATTATCAACTTTGTATCTGCCAGCTTGAGGGAAAAGACTGCATATTATTATGCTTGGTCTAAGTTTTTTTTCATGAGAGGCCAAACATAGATATCCATGATAATTAAGTTTAATCAAAACTCGTGAAATAAAAATGATATCCAGACATACTTGTGTAATATTGACAATAAACCTCTTTTTCCCTACCATATACAATCTGACGAACTGACTTCTCACAGATGGGGGTGTGCATTTAGTCCTGCCCTCCCCTGTCTCCAAATATGTCTAAGGTAAAGGTTGCCTTGGTTTGAAGACTCCCGGGTTTGATGATTCAGACCCACTCTAAGTAAAAAGAGCAACAAAAGCTTTTCAGGAACCACGGCCAAGTAAGTTTGTTAAACATGGGTTGGAAGTATTCCAGCACTTCTGCTACTGCTAAATCTTCATATCAAAACCGTCGTGGGAGGAGATATAACAATGATATTCATTATACTTATACAAAAGCAGCCAGTAACGGACCCCATCAGGCCAGCTATTCCGGCAGAAGAGCCCGAGCGTTACCTGCAATAATTCTACGGGTAGAATAAGAAATACCACCATCCACAAACCATACCATGTGAACAAGACAGAAAAGGGGAAACAATCCAAGAAAAAAAAATACCCAAATAGCAGTTCCTCATACAACATTTTTCTGTAAGAATAACTAACCCCATAATAATTAAATTTGATTCCAAGATAAAAATGTCCATTGGGCTTCCTTTTTTTCACTTCCTGACTTGTATAGGGTTTTCCATGACATCAACACGTATGTGAATAACTATTCAGCTCATTGGGTGCCAGCACTGCGCCAGAAATGGAATGGTCCACCAATGAGGAATGCTGAGCTGTGGCCTTGTGTCGTCACATGTGGGAGAATTCCTTGTCCTCCAGACTGACCTCCCTCAACTCCATGCCTTGGTGTCTGAGGGAGAAATGCATACGTGCCATGTCATCATATGTCACCATATGTCATCATCTTATGTCTAACAAGTAATGTCATCAACTGATCCAACTTAACTTTTTGTCCCTTAAATAAACTCAAACCCTTTGGAAAATAATAATCTTTGTGTAGTCTAGCCCCAAAGTACGGAACTCTTTCCCCTCGACCTACTTTGTTATGTTTTTGTATTTGTACTGCGTCTGGAGCTTGCTTTGCAAGGTGTGGTGCACAAGAAATGCCATTTATTATTATCATTATTATTATTATTACATCATGTCTTTGGGTTAAAAAAAAACAAACAACTTCATCCCCTGATTTTCTTCGGAAATGAGATATCAATGCCAACTTATAAAGAATGAAAAGGGCCAAATCAAAGGATCTAAGGTTCATTATGATACATTAATCAATGGATATACGAGGGAGATTTTACTTTGATATTTCACAGTTTTTCAATTCAAATTGGCTGAAACTTTTTTGGCTCTTCTATAAAATTTTGAAAAAAAAAAAAAAGAAACAAACACAAGAAGTGTAATTTAATATAATAATCTTTTAATCTACAGTTTCCATACATAAGGAAGTTGAGAAAATTGCATCAAATTGTTTATCTGGTAGAGAGAGAGAACTAGAACGTTTCAGCCTGTAGGCGGGTGCCTCTATATCCCTCGTGTGTCATGGTGTCCTAAAACAAACAATAAACAAAACAAAGATTCCACTACGTAGCTCAAGTGTTTCAGAAAGCAGATAGTAAGTGAGAATGGCAAAATAGAAGCCAGCACAGTTGCAGGTTTTAACACTCTCATGCAATGATGATATCATGTTGCAATTCCCTCATGGCATTTTGTATTGTATCTTGAACTATACAGTACAGTGACCGTGACACTGTTACTCTTATGAATCTTAATACAAGCCTCAAACTGAACTGTGGAAAACTCTACAAATTCAAATACACGTTGGAGGTGTTGTAAAGTGATTGTGTAACATATCGTGGAGCACATTTCACAGAACAACTTGTTGAAGGCCGTATCATAGATGAAGCTCAAAATTTGAGAGAAAAAAAACAATCACAAAAGAAATAGTAATCTTTTTGTTAAAAGTTGTTTTTTGTTTTTTTACCTCTTTGAAAAAAATCCAGACTAACCAACAGAGACGAGATGGTTGACAACACAAACAACCGACAGTAAATCAAAGACACTACAATGATGACCTGAACAAAAGAATAAAATAATGTATAAAATCTATACATGAAACACAGAACGTCCAGGGGTGGAACCATGCCTTGAAAATAAAACAACCTGAGCTGTTTTACAGGACATTATTTGCCCTATCAAGGCACACTTCAAACAGGAACAAAAGTGTGTCTGAGCAGCGTATATCCCTGGAATGTCTGTGCCTGCACTCAGATCCTGGGGAAATATTCAGACATGTCTACGTGTGCTTGTAACCTCAGGATCTGCACTATCAAACAGACAAGAGATGCTAGGCCAGGAACTTGTGTGTCCCCACATACTATCAGCCCGTGTTGGAATGTCTCTGTGTTTGTTCTAGCTTTTCAATGTCATCTGTATGGGAGGCAGCAATAGGTCCTGTGCCAAATATCAACGGCCAAACTGAAGACAGAATTGATCACACTGTAACAAAATTATCCTCTGATCTTTTTTCAAAACCTTTTAAGCTCAGAACAACCAGTCAAAGCTTAACTTGAAAACTGTTATTCCATTTATTGATTTTATAACTTGAGCATTTGATTTTGCTTGAGATTACTTTTAGCCTCTGAAAAACTGAAAATGAAGTGTCAAGTCCATTTCTTTTCAATTTGAACTCAAGATTTTGAAATGCTGACGTTGTGGAGCTAAGGACAATAAATGTTCCATGATGGGAAACAATCACAATGACATAGACAATCATAATATGACATAGACAATCATAATATGACACAGACAATCACAATGACACAGACAATCACAATGACATAGACAATCATAATATGACACAGACAATCACAATGACAGAGGCAATCACGATGACACAGATAATAACGATGACACTGCCACTCACTAACACAAAACACTCACTCTTTGAAATGCTCCTTGGTCACCTTGACCTTGGTGGGGTTGACGCAGATTGCACTGAAGGTTTTCTCCGGGTCAAACAAAGGCAGGAGGTAGGTCAGCCCGACCTGGGCCAGATCCTCCAGGCTGACCTTGTACACCTTGGCCAGCATCTCTCTGGCAAGGCAAAATGTCGCGGAGGAATCAAGTGGGGTAATCCATAATTAGATGTCATGTCAAATTGTTCACACATGAAAAAAAAGGAGGGAAAAATAAAACACTAAAAAGATATCTCATTCGTGTTCATGGTCTGTTTGCTTGGGATTATTTTATTTTTTTTACTCAAAAATTTATCACACATAAATCTAAGATGAAAATAAAAGAAAATCTTTGTGTTTTGTCAGTAAGCTATCCCAGTAAAATGGAACAGGAATTATGAGAGACCTAGAGATACAGTGGTGAGTTACTGGCCCCAAATGCTGACTGCAGCTTACTTGCACAAGGAAGGTCAGGGTCGAAGGGTTTAATGATGTTAAACTTAGAATAAAAAAACAAAAACAAAACCAGCCTTTCTTTCTGACTACAAACACATCAGTGCCACGATCTTTGCACCAAGCACATGATCAATGCCACAAACAATCACCAATCCCCCCTCCCCCCACCCCCTGCTGTCCAGGATAGCAAAGTGTATGGTAAATCCATTGCCCCAAGGAATTACAAAGTACCAAAGCAGAGCCTCAAACCTGTTTTTTGTTGGATGCTTCAAGCTGCTCCTCTCTCCCTCTCTTTTTCTGTCTATCCCTCCCTCCCTCTCTCTCTTTCTCTCTCTCTCTCTGTTACCTTCTCCTACTCGCCCTATGTCTATCCTTCCATCTTTATGTCTCTCCCCCTCCCTCTCTCTGTCTTATGTCTTTCTCTCTCTCCTTCTCTCACTTTAAGAAGCTCCTCTCTTCCACCTTCCCTCTGTCTGTCTGTCTGTCTCTCTCTCTCTATCCCTCTCACTCACTCATTCCCTCTCTCTTTTTCTCCCTTTTACTCTATGTCCCCCCCCCCCCTCCCCTCTCTCTCTCTCTCACTCTCTCTCTCTGTCTCCTCTTCTCTATCTTTTCTCTGTCTGACACTCTCCACAAATCTCCCTCCCTCCCTCCTGCTTACTTGTGGTAGGAATGAGGCACTCCCTGAAAGTAGGTCAGCAATGACTGCTCCGAGGACTTGAGCACTGTCTTCTGCTCCTCCACCAGCTCAAACACCAGACTGGACTTGGCTGCCTCCAGCTCCATAGGAGAGAATGGCTGCTCCCCACTCAGGTACTCATTCTGGGCAACAACAGTAACAAGAAATACACAGAGTTAAAGAGTAAAATCAAAACAGCACTGGTTGTGGACTGATCAAGTGCCTGTCTTCTTTTCTTGTGATCCAGAGTTTTTCCTAGCTACTTGGACCTGGGTCCTAACAATGCTAAGGCGGTATGAAGGGAAATGGATAACGAAAACAAATAATAATAATGTAGTTTATTTCTAACGGTGCTTAATCCACTGCATCGGCTCTTGGGTCACTACTTTATTTACCAAAGGCGTCATAATCTTTATAATCAATGATAAGCTGGCAACCAACTGTTTGGGGAGGCCCACATGAGAAAAAAAGGAAAGAAACAAAGAAGAGGCATTATACAGAGACGGGCCATTGAGGAAACCCAGCAACTCACCACGATAGCCAGGGCCTCCTTGTAGGGGTCGTGGACCGATGTGGCCTTGGTCAGCATGAAGTACAACAGGCCTGACTCCACGTCGCAGTACAAACTAAAGGAACCAAATTAAAAATAGGAGATATAGACTGTTACAAATACCTCCCCATTTTTTTAAGTAAAAAAAAACAAAACAGGAGAAAATTTGTTCCATTTATTGGTGGTTTCATTATACCAAGAGTCATTTCTTAAATGGTGGTTTTATAGTGCCAAGACACACAAGGGTCATAGCAGGACCAAGAGGAGGTAACATGAAAGAAGAATTAGTTAATAGTCAGGTGTGTTCAAACCCCAACAACCATGATTTACACTAAAAAATAATAAATTATTAAATATCATCTCTCAAAATCCTTATCAACACCAGACAGAGAGAGGATTGATTTACACTGACTGGCATTAGCTTTGGAAGGAATTGTGTTCCCTGTGATTTGCCAATTATTAGTTTTTTATAATTCAGCTTGTACAAAGCAATATATACAAAACCATTGGACAAGGCAGTGTGATGGTGATGCCAGTAATGTAGTTCTCTGGTTACCTGTAGTTGTAGCTGAGCCCCAGACCACGGATGCGTTTCCACATCGGCCCCTCACACTGCGTCAGGTACTGCAGCAGGACCATCAGGCTCGGCAGGTCAGGGTGCATTGGGTCTTGGATGCAGCGCACCGTCTGGATCAGGAACGATGACTCCACCTCTTTCAAGCCTATAATCAGATGCTCACTGGGAAGGTCATCACCGTCAACAAGGCAAAAATCTGAAGACTTGGGAACATTGCAACTGCAATGTCAAAAAATAAAAAAAAAAAACCCAAATGAAAAAAATCATGGGTTATGATTCCATATCTTTCCATAACAAACCCCATTATTCATAATGAGATGGGATAAGATGAAATGAATGTTTGCCAGTCCATAATCTGCCACTCTGTGTTGGTGAACACAGCTACATTTAATGACATAAATGATGTTAGATTTCATTTTCCCAAAGCATATAACAGAAGTCAAGTTGGAACCAACTCGCATTTAAGACAATCATGGAGCAAGACAGTATACAACTACCTTTGTGGTCTTCCGTTTTCAGGTTCTTTGTCCATAAACTTCTTCCATGGCTCCACAGGATCACCCTGTTCAGCCAATCTGGAGACATCGCATGCCAGGTGGACTAGGATTTTGGACGGCTCCTTCAACAAGGATTGGATCTCCTCCAGGTCCTTCATGATCTGAGGAGACAAAGAGGATGATTGTAAGTGCCAAGCCTATTTTGCTCCTGAAATCTCTTTTCTGTAAATTTTTTCAATCCTAAAGAAATGACGTTCTTCCACACTTGTTCGTGCACACTCTGATCCGACTCATCTTCTCAAACCTGTGCCGGCCCAACACAAAAAGAAAACAAAATAAAAAAATTAAGAAAAAAACAAACAAAAACTGGTCCGTGTAGATGGAAGGCAGACACTGTGTGTGCATCCACGCACACACACAAAAACCACTTGAAAAGTTGCACTCTGGCATCAAGTGGTCAGTCTCATTAATGTCCTCACCAGGTCAACAAGGAAAATGATGTGGATAAGTGCCGGGGCGAGACACAGCCTTGAAATTCAAGTGGGGGATGGCTTGGTGGATGAGCTCCTCGTCCTGGCAGTGGCCGGGCAATGGGTGCCGTGGCACGGCCCCGGGCTCGATTCCCTTTCTGGACAACTTCCAACCTTGCTGTTTTTTCTTTTTCTTTTTATAGCTGTGTCCCATCACAGCACTGTGTCTCAACAATTGTCCTTGCTTACCATTTTTCCAGTGCCAGCAAATACTCTTTTCATCAGATCACCAACACAACAATTTTCCTATGCACCTACCTGTTCTGACTCTTTAGAGAGCTGCTTGATGAGGCTGGAGAGGAACGCCTGCTGTCTCAGCATAGACACCACTGTCACGTTCGACTCTGGAGATGAAAAACGCAATGTTGAGTTTGAACATTTATTCCTTTTTTTTTTTTTCCCCTAAATGTAAACAGTTGTCCTTTCCGCCCTTAAAATGCCAGTGCCATGTCCTGGGTGCCAAAAGCCTACATGCTTGTATTTTTATTTTTTATTAATTAGTTCTGCTTTTTTTTTTTTAAAGATACAAAAAAAAAAGCACCCAAAAGGGGATTTTGACAACTTTCAAAGACAAATGTCAAATCATCATATCATGTCTGCCACTCTCTCCAGCAATGTTGCTCTCTTTCAAAGAACAAAATGGCTATAAGAAAAATTGTTACATTCTTGTGATGACTACAAGTTCATAAATGCACTAACAGTCTTCTGCAATGAGGGATGTGCCAAGAAAAAAATTTAAAAAACTTAATACTCTCGGACTATGTACCGCTACTTTTTTCTCAACCTGTCAACACTGGAGGTAAAAGTGTGGAGTGTCTTATGCTAGGACTATTTTGAAAGTTAGTCGTCCCGAGTGTTAAATGTTCACTCTATCTACAACATTTAGAGGTTTCTTTTTTGGTCTAGCTTTTAATCAAAAAAAGATTTAAATGAACTTAGAAAATTGTACGGATTTAACCTCATCCAACAACTTTTAATGGACAGTCTATGAATTTCTAGATAAGATAGCCACGCCGCACTATACAGCTGCCGTAGACTGGTCGGGCAGGTAACATGAAATGCCGTACGGTTACCAGAATTAAAAAAAAAAGAACAAGAAAAAAAAAAAGAAACAACCCAGAAACTCCAGAACAAAATATTAAAACTAGGATAATCATTGGCTCATTTGTCTTTATCAATGAGCAGATACCACCCAGACAAGAGCCGCTATTGCTTGGCTTAAGATCGAGTAAAACCCCATATGTATTGCTCGTTAAGCCATACAAGATTAGGCAGGGTGGACTGATCAACTGCCTGTCTTCATTTCTTGTGATCCAGAGGTTTTCCCAGCTTCTTAGAGCGAGGTCTCGACACTGCTAAGGCAGTAATGAAGGGAAATGGATAACAAAACAAAACAATTATCCCAATTATTCCAATCCTGGGTGCCAGTTGTTTGGAACCCTCATTAAAAAACCCTAATTATCACCATTGAATTGCATTCCAAAGAAGAAAAAACCCAAAACAAATTATTATCAATTGAGCTCTGAAAAAATCCAGACTTATGACCATGACTGTTTTATTTGTGAACTGCCAACAGTGCATTGCAGCATTTCAGAGGTTTATAGTCCCATGCAGTTTATCCTCGGGTAAAATTTTTTTTTATCTAAATTCGGGGGGTGGCGGCTTACCGTGATGAGCAGCTTATTATTGTGCAAGAATTACGGAAAATCATTATCAATATTATCACCTCATCATAATCTCAACACGAGACAACGTAGAAAAGCTTTGTCCTACCTTTCTTGAAGATGAGTTCTCTTAACAAGGTTCGTATGACTTTGGCTCCACTGCGCTTGTCCTTGGAAGCTTCGCTGAGGATTTTTTTTGCGACAATCTTCGTTCGCTCCGGGGTGAACTTGATGTTGTGCATCAAGTCTTTGGCCCAAGACACGGCTTGGTGGTACTTGCTTTCCTCTGCCTACGAGGTCGGGCATAGGTTGGGGTGAAAAGAAAACACAGCAATGTAGAAACAAACAGAATGAGACCAAAAAAGTCTTATTCACTAATCCCTGACAGAAATGCAAACCGGAAAGTATATTTTGCCTGAAGGACCATCCCGATAAGAAATAGAGGGGAGGAGACACACCTGGGGTTGTAGCAATTCCAAACTGTGTAGACTTTTGTTTGTTTGTTTATTGGAGGATTTAGGGCCGCGAGGGTGACACACAAGGGTGATAAAGGAGTCCTATGTAGACTTTAGGAGACGTTTTAGTTTCTAAATTAAATGACCTTTCTATCCGGCTACATCGTGTAATTACCTTGATTTCCTATTCACTCTCATATTTATTCATCATTTCCAGAGAATCCTTTAATTCTAAATTAATAATAATGTCAGTTATTTATTACTAAATTCTCATATAGGTGTGATAATTTCATTTAAGAATCTATTCATGTGGTTTTAAACAAAAAACGTAACCTTAAGTTCAACATAGGCAAAATGCTCAGCTTTTCAAATGATTTTAGAGAAATTTGTAAAAAATTATTTCAAAGACATGTGAAATAAAAAAACACACATATAAGCTACTCTGTGTATCACAGCCATAAAAAGGAGAAAATGAAAAGCCATTAAAACCATGCTCAGCTTACTCTGATGGTGAGGGTCATCAGTTGAGGAGAGCTGCCGCATCGAAAGGATCCCGCAGCAGGAAAACCCAGCCCAGCCCCACAATGCACTGTGTCCGCCTCTATCTGGGCCACCACTTCCTCATAAGGAATGACCTCTACGAATAAAAGAAAACAGCTGATTTGAATTTGATTCATTTTTGTGGTGACATTCTGTTTCTTCTTACAGTAAGTACTTCCCATAAAACACATAGTTGGCTTATGTATTACTCTAGAGTATCAAATAGAAACAGAAAGGGCAGTATGTGTGTAAGGGGGAGGGGGAGGCGGGGTGTAAAGGAATAGAAAGAAGTCTGTGCACTTTGATTCATTTTCTACGCAAGATGGATTTTATAATAGAAGGGGTTGTTGCACACTAGGAACATTAAAAAAACCAAAAAATGGTCGAGGTGGAGTAATGCTCAGCCTCCTTGATTCAGGTGATATACCCGAAAATGAAGCAGAAGAGGTTTGGGGTTGGGGTGGTGTGAAAATTACCTTGGCCTTTCTGCAGGGCACTCTCAGTGATGAGGTCATTGTACAAGGTCAAGTAGAACTTGAGGCGCTGGGGGATGTGGCTGGTGTCCACCAACACGTTCAGCTGGATGAGCCGAGAGAACAAAGGAAAAGAGCAGGTCTTTAAAACAACACACACACACACATACATACAAAACAAAAAAGTAACGATATAACATTTTGTATTCAGAACCAGTCCTGAAACTTTGGAACAACAAATTATAAAAACAAGGATAGTCATATTAATTCCAATCCACTATTCCCAGCCCAAATGTCTGCCAAAAACTCTTCGTTGGGTTTTGGTACCAGCCAGCCAGCCAAATGTAGACCTTAAGAAAGATGTGAGACTTATGCATATGATATCATGATAAGCAACTGGCTGTAATGCTACGCCAAAAGCTTAAAAAACATCTAACTAGTTTGACCTGAGAAAGTGATTGCAAGCATCAACATCTCATGACTTCCTCACATCACCTTCTCTTCTTTCTTTTTTTTTTTTTGGCCACCAGTCTGATAATTCTACTTGATGTACCTTGGGACCACCTCTTGGGTTGACATGAGAGGTTCATTTCCTTAACAATGTGCCCATCAATTTAATCCATAAAAAACCCTGGGCCCATTGTATGCTTGGGTTTTCTTTGTCAGTTATAGAATAAAGGCTTAAAATAATAACCTTATGGATTTGAAGGGGATTGGGAGAGTAAATAGAAATCTTTCATAAGTATTTTAACCCTATTTATTATGACTGCTACTAAAGCAATCCATATACATGAATGGGGTTATTCAAAATTGCATACTTTTGGTGACGTGACATGACAGAGAGGCACAAAATAAAAAGCATTCGCTAAAATATATTCTAGATAATTTTCCTATTGATGAACTCAGTTTCTGTGCGTGCATGAAAAGTTCTAGCTGCAAAGAGATCACGTAGGTTCTAGCTGCAAAGAGATCACGTAGGTTCTAGCTGCAAAGAGATCACGTAGACAGCTCTTCAACTTTGTGCGCTCATTAACAAACAGTGTTAGTTCAGCCATGTTGAATGCAGCAGTTCCCATCCGTCACAGGACGTGAGAGAAATCGAGAGCAACCCCATTGTAAGTGTCATGCGAAAGGTACTTTATGCTTTGAAAATCAACGAGATTTTGAGGAATATAATTTGTCGTACAAAATCCGTCCACTGCCGATGCATGAAGTAGATAGACAATTTCACACCATATGATACCGCCCCCACATGAAACAGAGAATAGTGTAGAACGGCTTTTATTCACTAGTCAATTGATTTAAGACTGTTTTTAACAAATTCTCAAGTTGTGAGTATTTTTGCGATTCAATTTTTAACTTCAAGTAATATTCTCTAAGGTGTAGTTAATAAATTTATGCATTTTACTTATTGCTAGTTATAAACCTGTGTGTTTGAAAAATCACGTTCAGGAAAGTTTAGTCATACAAACACTGGGTGGACGGGGTGGGAAAAAATGACTGTTTGTTACGGTAGAACGCTTGCCTCAATTCTGGCACTCACCTCCACAAAATTTGTGCCCAGATCATCCAACATGAATCGGAACGGCAGGCTGCTGAGGGGAAACTGTCGGTTGTCATCCGTGTTGTTGGTGGCGGTGCAGGCGATGTTGGTGCTGGAATGGATGGTGTGCAGTTTGATGCTGCTTACGTCTGGGGCAGAAATCTTCTCGTGGACAGATGAAGGTGCTGGTTTCTGATGACAGGGACAAGGGGACAGGGACATGGACAAGGGGATAGGGATAGGGACAGGGGGACAGGAACAGGGACAAGGGGAGGGACAGGGACAGGGGGGCAGGGACAAGGGGAGGGACAGGGACAGGGGGACAGGGGGACAGGGACAAGGGGAGGGACAGGGACAAGGGGAGGGACAGGGACAAGGGGACAGGGACAAGGGGAGGGACAGGGACAGGGGGACAGGGACAGGGACAAGGGGAGGGACAGGGACAGGGACAAGGGGAGGGAGGGACAGGGACGGAGACAGGAACAGGAACAGGGTTTGACAACTCTCTCACGTCAAACAGCATCGTGGACCAGTTGGCATGAAAAGGATGCAAAACCATCCCTGCCTTTCCAAGACTTTCACCCCCACCTGATGTTACCCGACTCAGCCAAAAACATAAACAAACACAGGATACACATCTTATATGATCAAAAAATTAAGACGGGGACACTGCTCTACTCTAAATACAACCCTAAAATAATAACTTAAACACTCACCGAGTTTGCTTCCTCCGCATCTTCCAGTCTTTTCTTACACTCCAGTATACCTTCACTACCCAATTCTTCCTTCTGTCGCTCCAGTCTCTCCTGCTCCTCTTTGCCCATGTCTGCCCCGAGGTTGATGCTGGGTTTGCCCGTGATCTAGACCAGGACATCAAGACAAGCATGATAAAACACAAGATCACATCAGACCACTTACAGTAGTACAGCTCTGTAATGAGGAGCAGAGCACCATCAAACAAAGAATGGCACCAAAACGACTGCATGTCTACTTTAACTACAGTCTGTTCCAATGACAATAAATAACTTTTTTTGAACTGATCACAATTTCAAATTTTGTATTGTCAATGCCACAAATTTGTCTTTTTTTTCAATATAAATTATCACTCAGATCTGTTGAGGCTGAATGGGTGCTTTACATACCACAAAACGGGCAATTGCCCACAACTTTCCTCAATTGGCATTTTGACATCCTATCAGTAGAACTAATCAAAAGACAAAAGATTGTGTGTTCATTGGAAATAATGTGATGTGGTTTAAAATGAAGACCAATTTTTTAAACGTCATCAATTTTGAATCACAAACTAACATAAATATGCAACAACATAGTAACTATTGCCGTGTAAAATAAAAAGCCAAAGAAGAAACGTGATAAAAAAATGAACAAATACTCATTTGAAACTTGGTTAAGACAAAACAACTCAGTCAGAGCCACAGGCCACCTTTAAAAACAAAGCATTCACAGACATAAAAGTTATTTTTCAGTGGGAAGGGACTATAGTTGTGACACGTACCTCTACTGGAAGGCTGCTCTAACAATAAACATTATAACGAAAAGCATCTATATGCATTAGAGAATGTTTACCTTTACACCTTCCACACAACCTGTCAAAACACTGCCATCACCTTGGAATGCAATTGAACACAGCAAACCAGTCACTCAGTCATACTGTTTATCTGACACAGTGGTACACGGTAACTCTGGGCCTCAAGGATTCATACATTCATGCCAAGCCACCATGCACAAATTGTCTACATTTATTCTCATGGGTACTTTGATGGTTTCCTAAGAGACGAAGAATTGAACTATGATTTTCCACAAGCCCTTAAAAGACCGAAGGATAAAAATCAGTGGTAAATGATAGCAGAAGAGTTGTAAGATTATGGTCCTAGCAATAAAAAAAAAAAAGATAGAAAAGAATGGCAAGACTTGGGCCAGTCTGCAGAAGGCAGCCCAGAACAGGGTTCGATGGCGGAGCGTTGTTGATGGCCTATGCTCAGCCATGAGCGATGGGCATAAGTAATTTTTTTTTTAAAAAGTCTTTAAATTAATTCGTCACATCGGATATACAATTGTGATAGGTCGGGGGAAATTTAAATTTATCAAAAACTGATAAAAAAAAATTCCTCTTGGCTACTTGTCACTCATGTCTTACTTATGAATATTCCAGAAAACCCAGGACTAAGTTGTAAATGAAAAAATTCAAAATATTTACCACAACACGATTTGTGCCGATAAAGAATTTCTTAATCAAGTTTCGCCAATACTCTTCTGGTTCTGTCTGCATCCGTTTACAATATTCCACCGTGTTCAGGCGTCCTTCCAACTGAAATACAAAAATAAAAAGATTATAAACGACGAAAAAAAAAAAAAAAAGACATGAAAATTCATTCTGAGACACTAAAGAAATGGCTCTTCCCAGAAAAGACCGAATCCAAGTGTCTCCTCCATGTCTTTGTACAAAAAAGAGAGAGAGGAACTACAGAGAAAAGAAAGAAAAGAAAGCTAGAGTAAGAGATGAAATATTGCCTCCCATACAGAACCAAACATTTAGAAACAGCAACATCTCTGCCATGACATTGTCTAATTTGTTTTCCAGGAAGGAATATTGAACATCCCTAAAACGGACAAATGATCTTACGTCTTGTTTGTCATCACCATACAGGAAGTGTCCAATGATGAAGAATGCAATCGTATCGCAAGGCATGTATTCCAACTGAGAGGTGGGAAAAAAAAAAAAGAAAGAAACACCAGGTAAAGATTCAAAACATTAAATATGATAAGTCTGAATAGTGGTATTGCTGGTGACTAAGACAACAAGAAAAAATTTTATCAGTACAATAAAGCTAACAATAGTCGAAACATAAAAGATTTAATTCTAGAAAAATTTTAACACAACAACATAAGAATGATTTCAAAGAGAAGAATGCAAGGTGCTCCATCTGATTAGATTGTTTCTTGCAACAAGAGAAAATGGTATAGGCACAGTGCCTGGATGAGTCAATGCCATAGAAAGAAAGAAGAAAAAAAAAGTACCGAGATGAGTCAATGCCATTGAAAGAAAAGAAAAATACATTTTTTCTAAGGCTGACTCACCTTGGCACTGTGTCTATAACACTTTCTCTTCAGTTGAGGTGCCAGCTCCTACTCTATTCTTCATGGTTTCTTTCAAGTCAGTATAAGAACAACCCATGCATCAGCATACAGAACCCCAGGAATGTCTTTTGGCCAAATATGGAATGTGGGCTGGCTAAAATTCAATCTGACTGTAAAACCGCCTTAGTCTACATTTGATCTTAATCTTTGTCATTTGGTATCACAACACATAAAAATGATCCACGTAGGTTTAGGGAATTTTATTGAGATTACATTGTCCCCTAACCCCAGGGGTGAAAGTTACCAGCCTTCACTTGGCCTGGAAGTATTGACTTCAGGCAGGCGCATGGCCAGAGGCGATGACTTTTCAATCCTGGCAACCCCCCCCCCCCCCCTTTCACCCCTCTCCCAAACAAGCTACTTAAAAAGCTTTAAATGTCTTAGAACAAGAACAAACATGTAAAAACAAACATAAATAAACCAAGCCAAGCACTAAATCAAAACATCTGGCCATCTGTCTTCTTTTTCTCTTCAACCGACTGTCCTTGATGACCTCAAGTGACTTCCTGCCAAAAAATGTTTAAGCCAAACTTTAAAATGTCATCTAAATACAGTTATTCTCTAGATATTAAGAGAGCATTTTCTCACAAGCATAGACAGCCTTCATTGAAAAAAAAACCCAAAAAACCCACACATGTCCAGTAATGACACATCAACAGTTCCTGTACGAGAAACTAGTGGCAGGACTTACTCGAGTGAGAAAAACTGATCAGACACAACTGCATTAACCAGAAAGACAACAATTAATATCATCAACACCATCATCATCATTGTAAAAAATAATGAAGACACAAGAACAAGAGGAAGACCAGCTCAAATGACCCAGGCCGCAAAAGAAAGCACAAACCCCGCTCAAGGTGTCCAGTTTTCTTCGCTGGATGACAGAATGCATCCTGTTCATGTCGATGGCCTCCTCCCCGTTGGCGATTTTGGTCAAGACACTCATTAGCCTGAAAGGTACAACAGAAGCTTACATTCATTTACACAGTGACCAAATCTATATTGCAGACTGATCAAAATCTAAGAATTCTCATGATGACAAAGCGGCCTTTCCATTTGTCGCATGCTGAAGCAGCCAAATAGGGTATCAAATTAGTATATAATTCATCAGAACTAAGCTCAATGTCAACAGGAATCACCCGTGTTGTCCATGGCAGACCACGACCACAATAGCCCAAGTCCACCGGTTGCAATCCACACCCTTCAGCATGTGAATCAAACACTTAACAATGAGTGACAGGACCACAAGAATAAAAGTTTAAGTTAAACACTGGATACTGTAATGTTTTAAAACAATCCTGACGACCAAGTACAGTGTGTGTTTTTATAATTGAGCGATAAAGAATTTGAACAGCTCAGAAATGATTTCTATTATTTTGCAAAGGGTCATTGTTCAAAGGAGATCAAGTTTATGCGATGAACGGTTTCTTTACAGTAATGTCATACGTGTGATGCACCATTTTTGACTTGGGACTGATTTTTGACGTACAACATGAAATTAAAAAGCTGCATCAAAAATGAGAGATAACAT
This sequence comes from Melibe viridis, assembly GCA_039654465.1. Classification (NCBI taxonomy): domain Eukaryota; kingdom Metazoa; phylum Mollusca; class Gastropoda; order Nudibranchia; family Dendronotidae; genus Melibe; species Melibe viridis. The sequence continues at coordinate 1,704 of JBCIKM010543299.1, read as the reverse complement.
ACATGACATCGCTTAACAAAATAGTCATATCATTTACTTGATCTCTCATATTCTAAAACTTCGGTTGTCTTCCAAATCTTTGCAACAATTTTATGTCTTTTAGTTATTCTAATTCTCCATTATTCAATAATGAAAAAAAAACCAAAAAAACCCCACTGTATATCTTGCGGCACAATAGGCAGACTGGTCCATTGTTCTACATGACTTCACCCAATCCATTCATGACTGGAGAAACATAGGGTCTCGAAAGACAAAATTTGCTTTATTGAACTAAACAACCCTTACTTTTCCTCTATATCCCTCAGTTTTTCACAGTCAGCATTCTGAAAGTCGACATAAACCGTCATTACAGAGTTCTCTATGATGTGAAAATCAGCCTGAAAGATAAAACAGGAAAACAACAAAAAAAATTAAATCTGAATTTCCACACATAGTATCATCTTCAATAAAGAACAAATTTAAACGACAATTTTTCTCGAGACAAATCAGTGGAAATCAAGATTTGATCTGCGGCAAACCAGGCCTGAGTGCGGTACCTGAAAAAACTCATCAGCAATCACTGAACTTCAGAAAGAAAGGGTTAGAAAGATCCTTATTCAGACTGGCCAACTTTTCAGAAAGTGAATTAGGGAAAGTCTCCCCCAGCTATCGAGCAAACCGAACCGAAGATAACCCTTCACACTCCAGGTAACCCTTCACACTCTGATTTGGCTCAATGGACAACCAACAACATGATCATGTCTGGCTGTGCCTTCTTTAGAAGTGTACTTACATCCCCTTTGGATCCTACCATCACAGCTGCATTGTCTGACATAAGTCTGCTTACTCTAAATCCACAGGAGAAATCCTCATCTGCCTGTCACCCTTATCAGTGAAGAATCCAGTGCTTTATTCATCAAATAGTGATGGATTTGAGAGGACAGTAAGAAGTGCCATTGGCCACTTCCTGCATTCCGCCATAATGGGGGTAGACACAGTTGAACGCTATGAAAGTTTATCTCTGAGACAGCATGATTATGTAAAGATATAAGACTATGCAGGTATCCCATTCAAGAACCCACAAGACTTGACAAGTCAGATCCATTCCCAGGTTAAGGACAAAGCAAAGTGCCAAAAAGAGTAATGGTGGGGAGCAGACACCAGGAATCAAAGATTTTAAAAATAGCTGTGTGAGTATGTTGTTAAGAGGAGGACAAGATGAAGCCATAAAGAAAGGTAAACATCTACTACTATTTGGTTTCAAATACAATAAAAATTTTGAAACAAATCAGTCATTAAAACAAGAAGAGAAAAATAAGATAAAAGACTTAAATAAATCTCTTGGAGGATTATTTTTTATTATACTATTTTTGCTGTCGAACATAATAAGTATTTATTGTTTCAATAAAAAAAGAAAGGCTGTAGACAAATAAGACGTTGTTGCTACTTACTTCCCCTGCATACGGTTCGTCTATTTCCACCATTTCCCTGTTGATGGGGGCGATGGGCGTCTGGTCCAGGTAGTCAGTCAACACACTCAGGCACATGTGCTCGTACAGGAACTGAAGATGGAGAGAAAATTAATTGCATTGTTTATTGAAGGTTTTAGGGCCCCACGACACACGAGGGTCATAGAGGAGCCCAGAGGAAAGTAAGATGATAGATTAGTTGAAAGAGGGAACAGATCAAACCACAAACAGCAGAGAGATGATTTACACTAAAAAA
>JBCIKM010543298.1:0-27773 GCA_039654465.1 Melibe viridis | reverse complement strand
TTTACAATGACAAAAAATATCATCCCTCCTTTCAAAAATAAGCAATGGCCATCACATATAACAGCATTATGGTACAGAAAGACCCAAGATCTTTAAACTCCCTTTGTGTACTAAAGTACTCAGTACACTTAACTTGTGACCCTGTAGTCATGTACCATAAGGCATGAAATAAGGGATGACCATTGAGTTGCAAACAAGACAGCAAAAACAGGACATCTCAGAAAAGGAGAAAAAGTAAGACGACAGCTTCAGTGTAAAAGAAAAGAAACAGAAGTAGAACCCATCAGGGACTCCCACCAACCACCCGCTGTCAGGGAAATGTTTATTCTTGTTTGCAAATTAATTAAATGAAGGCAAAATCATATGGAATGATAATTGCCTTTCCTTTAAAAACAGTTCACGAATATTAATAAAAACTCACCACCAATTCAAGAGAAACAAACAACAAAAAGACAACCCCTTAAAGTGTACATATTTGTAAATTTATTATACATCTTTGAAAAGCACAGGTTAAAATATAATATTTCATGTCCATCATTAACAAGTAAAAAAAAAAAAAAAAAAAAAATTAAGCCATTATGAAGTAGTTTGAAAGAACAGGTTCACCCCATCTATTTGCATCAAAAAAGGATGTAGATTATTGATCACAAAACCAGAAAGAATGGAATGGAATGAAAAGGGAAAAAAAAAAAAAATATGATCATTTGGAATCAATTGAGGAATGAGGCCAAGAGAGAATGGAGAAATGTAGTGACTGGACAAAGAAGCATTACCACTGAGATTCACGATTTCATAACTGAGGCTCAGAATGGAATGGCAGAATGGAGCATCCGACAAAATCATCTTTTTTTCTTTAATCCTCGAGATCAAACAAAGAGAAAAAAAACAAAAACCGAAACAAGTTGGTGTTGAAAAATAATTCACAGCATATTCATACAAACAGAAAATTATATAAATATCGGGAAATACATATTTGGCAGTTTCAGAATTCCAGGGTAAACTGCTTGTCAGACGTCGTCAGTTGAAATTTCAGAAGTAAATAAAAATTGAAATTCACTTGTCACATGGCTATAATGTGACTGTCTCACAATTAAAAAGAAAAGAAGCAAAGGTGATAGGTGTAATCTTTTGATGACCATAAGACGATACACATCAAGAAAAATCTTGATGATAAGAAAAGCAGATACAAAATAAACATTGATGAAGATCATTAGCAATGTAAAATTGAGACAAGGCTTACTGAATCTTGGCAAAAGTCATTGATGAGACAAGATAAAAAAGAACTTATTCCTTACCATGGCATTTGATCAACAGGAAATGAAATAATTTTAAGGAGCCTTGACAATGAAATAATTTCAAAGTGCATTAAAATCAAATGATTTCAAATAGCTTTAAATGGGGGGGGGGGGGGGGGGAGAGGGACCTTCAACAATAAAGAAACAAATTCTGAGCTCGTTATTGTTGAAAAACTTGGCTTTACCTTTCACAGGCCTAACATGATGTGAATAAAGACCCCCTACCTTACTCTCATTGCAGCCTTGATCCAAATAGGCAACCCAACTACACTTGACACATTAAACACTCACCACAACACCTCCAACATCACTGACTTTTTTGCGAGTCATTGTCAGTTTGAATGCAATTACTCCTACAAGTAAGTAGAACTACCCTGCCCATTGCTGCCTGCTGTTTCACACTGTCCGTCCTTTTCTTTCTTTACAACCAACTTGACAAATTAATGCAGCAGAGGCAGAATACTACACATCAGTCACTTAAAGATACCCACACATCTGGTTTGTTGAGAAATTTAGAGCTCATTATAAGGTGATAAAAGGAAAGTCAGAGATTAATGAAAAGCAAAAGAGTCAGTGGAGAAGCATAACACAGGCAAAAGACATTTTACAGAGAAATAATTTACATAAAAACAAAACAAAACCGCTTGACAATCTCTCAAAAACAATGACCAACATTAACACAGACCAAGGCTGCTACTCAAATACGCGTCATGGACAAAGAAGACCCAGGATTTTCTAACACCAATGCATACAAATGACTCAGTAGTCTTTCTAGGTAGCAAGTGACCCAGTCAATCGATGGCATAAAGCACTAAAACATGAAGAATAAGCCTTTATGTCTTTTTACAATGACTGGACTGAGACTAAGAAGACAAAGAAGTAAGTAGTTTTGAGTTTGAAAGAAAGCACTTTGGTGCTGGGGGGGGGGGGGGGGGGGAAAGAATAGGGTTGGCTGTATAGTCTTGTCAATCATTCCCTTGATATTTTCCAAACTAAAAATTTTTTTTTTTGTTTTGTTTATTGGAGGTTTTAGGGCTCCGCAACACACATGGGCCAGAGAAGAGCCCAGAGGAAAGCGAGATGATAGAATTAGTTCAAAGAGGGAATAAGACAAATCACAAACAGCAGAGAGATGATTTACACTTAAAAAATAAATATCATCTCTCAAAACATGACTTGACATCACAGTGAGATGATTTACGACAAAAAATACTATCTCTCCATACAAAAATAACCAATGGCCATCACTCACGACAGTATAATGGTTCAGGAAGACCCAGGATCTTTAAACCCCCTTTGTGTACAAAAGTACTCAGTATGTTTAACTTGTGACCCTGCAGTTATGTACCAAAAGGCATGAAATAAGGGATGACCACTGAGTCACAACAAACACAGGACAACACAGTAAAGGGCAAAAAGTAAGACAATAGCTTCAGTGTAAAAGATAAGAAACAGAAGTAGAAATGTCCACCAGGGACATCCACCAGCTGCCCAGCCTATAAAAATTTTAGAAGATTTACAATGATATTAACCAAAAGCTTGAAGAAAACCCTTTCTCTATTACATGTTGACAGTAAACACCAGCTTTTACCTCTATAAGCATTCAAAGACAGACCTGTTGCTGTGAGGAATTGTAAGAAAATTGTTAACACATGGTTGTATAAAAAAGGTGAAAAGGTTTGGAAACCAAAATAGATGGATGACAAAGACTTTAACTACAATTTAAGAAACCGATGTAAAACTCACCAGGAACAAATAAAGTTTTGCAGCAGGTAAAGAAATAAACTTAATGTTGAGAGCATTTGCCCCAATGTTTTAACAGAAAACCAAGTTAAGTTCTTCCCTTTAAATGAATTCCAAGAACATTCTTGCATCCTCCTCCTGCTTGTCCAATGTAAATTTATAGAAAGCATTTTATTGACAAAAAATCGTACTGGAGGCTTTTCTGTTACTGATTTTTAAGACATGAACATGACTAATGAAACAAGGCGACGGAAAGCCCATTACTGTTTGGCTATTTACAATAAATATCATCAGCTGTCGCATCATACATTGACTGTCTGTGTTGTGCAAAAACTCAGCAGTTGACAGTTTATCAGCAAATCGTACAGACAACTCTAGTTTGTGGAAAAAAATATGCAAAAATGAAATGAAAAAAAACAAAAAACTATTTACAGCAACTCCCATCCAATCAATCAGAAGATCCTTACAAACGTTTTTAAGAACATCAAAAAATATATTTATATCTATATGCAAATCAAAAGCATGATGAATTGTAAAGGTGGGCAACTCACAACAGTGGAGGGGAGAAAAAAAAAAAATATATATATATATATAATATGACTGGAATCATCACTAACACAAGGGTAAAAAACGAGAATTATCCAAATCAATGCAAGGTGCAAAGGCCAACTCAGGAAAGTTTTATGATCACAATTTTTGAGGCAAACAAATTTAAAACAGTGGGTACACAATTTTCCTACACATTTTAAAGATCTTCATAGGATCAACCTGAAGAGAGATCATGGAAGTTCTTTTCCCTTTTTTTTTAATTTATAAATACAATATAAAAATTTTTCAATAAAATGGTAAATTATATATTTTTTCCCTGTCTGGATAATAATCTTCAGGGATTATTTGCTTGTTTATTTAATCAGATTACAAATAAAACAGTTCCATAGCCTTTCAAAGAGAAAGGTTTGAGAAAATGACAAGACCCTGCATGGAGTTTTTTGAGCACTGTCAACTGAAGTATGTGCTAAAATCTCATAGGAATATTTGGAATGGTGTCTTTTCCAATCTTTTTTAAATACATATAATACATTGGAATGATTTTTGTCGGAACCAAAGAAAATGTTTCAGTGCCAAAATTAAAAAAAAAGAAAAGAAAAAGAAAGCCACCCTTGAATCCAACAGCAATAATGTAGACGTAACAGGGAGATATAAGCAGCTGATATCTATGTTTGAATGGGATTCATAGAGATCTAAGTGTCACAACAAGCACGGAAAGAGATCTACAAATAGCGACAGTGTGTCAACAAAATCTTACTCATACTGTGATACACACCTTTTTTTTTTTTTTTTTTTTTTTAAATGAATTATTCAGTTTTGTTTGTTTGCTTGGGTATCGTAGAGGCTTTAAATTACTTAGTAGAATACTAAGACTTTTATGCTTGTCACTCCATGGAATTCCCGGCAATCGATAAATTTACTCTGGCAATGCGTCACACTTATGTTGCAAAGCAGGCACACTTCATTGAAGACAGTTTGCTTTTCTGGGCAAGTGTCTGCAAAAATAATCCACCAAACAAGGAATTCCACAGGTAATTAACATTCCACTCAAACTACTGAGTGAGCAGTCACCAACTTCAATGCATGCGCAACATGAGATGTGCATGTCATTAACTTTTAGACTGTGTTCATAAACAAAAGTACAAAAAAAGAAAGAAAAAGATTTTTTTAAAAAGGAGCCTGTGATTATCTTGTAATAACTCCATGTCTTTAAGACTACAGACGAGCACGCTTATAAAGCACACTCTTACAAAGAACTGATGCTTATAAAGCACAGATTTTGAAGCACCTTGTAGGGAGTTATGAATATGAATCCTGGCTGATAAAAAAACTACTGATACAAAGCACTCATTTGGAATGTCCCAAGCTGCTCTTTATATCAGTGTTCCTCTGTATTTTTTAAAATAAAATGACAATATTCAATGAAAAAAGGTGGGTACAACCAGAATGGGCAACAGTTTGTTGACAAACCATGAATTTTCTTAGCTCAACATTCAAATAAGACTGTGAATGGCCTGCCATAACAGGTTAGAGTAGCAAATTACATCAGCAATTTTTAGAAATTCTTTTATACCGTTAATCATATTATTTTGCAAATGATACCAATATGGGGTGCTTGGTTTGAACAGTCAGATGGTCAATAGTAATTGAAATGCGAGACTAATACATGGATAAGGATTCATTAATATTTACAAAATCCCAACTGACCTCTAAAAATATCATTGATGGATTGAGAACAATTGTAGATACAGAATGTATTGAGTCTGGAAAAAAGTGTAAGTTTTTTATCACAATCATGATGTGCATCTATACATTATGAAACAGGTGCCAGAAATCCATTCAATTGAGAAAGACATGCTATCTGTTATATAAAAAGGTAATTCAAAAGAAATTACAGTGCCAAAAAAACCCCAAAGGAGTGACAGATGAAATCTGAAATTAGTGCATTTAAATGACAAACTTAAGATTTTCCACAGTTTTGGGTACATTGAAGAGCTTGAATCTCAGACATTTGATGGGATAAACATGATTAACAAAAGAGGGCACACAGCCAACTTTGTAATGTGGATATTTTTTTTATTTTTTTTTTTATAAAATACACATTTACTCAGCGAAGGTCCAAAGCAGATGACTAAAGTTCTAGTAACCGTCTTCAAATTTCTTCATATACATCACTAACAGCAACAGTTTGAAGCAATGATAAATAATGCCAACAACTGCCCCTCACCCATTAGAAAAAAAAATATATATAAAAACCAACAAAACCCTCCTCACTATGGAAAGTGTCATACACAATACCGTCAGATCTGATAACCCTACAAAAAAAGGGCAGTTTTTGAAACATGTTTGTAAGAAACTAAATTTATTCACATAAAGAACAGTAGTAGTTTTTGCTGTTCAGACTATGTTTACAAAAATATAAATATCTTTCAACATTTTAGAGTTGGCCAAACTACCAACCAACTTCAATATCTTATAGCTGAGGTATAGACTACATAATGGTGTCCTTTCCAGTTGAATTCTGAGTGTAACAATAAATGACATCCTCTGTGAAGCCTTCTCATAATTTTCAATTGTTAATATAAAACCTGTGACGTATCCGTTCGTTAAACCTACCCTAAATAGACAAAGAAACCTTCAAAAAGAGGGACAAAGGAAAAAACTTTTAGTTCAACTGTCTCTGAAGGGGGAAATACCATACAAATGCAGTTTTGATTAATGCTGTGAAGAGTCACCAGGAGAGTCTCGTTCTTGTAAACTTTACTTCATAGTCTATTCTTGATCCAAATACTCCTGCACAATTTGGTACAAAAATCTGTATTGGTCCTGAAAAGAAAAGAAAACAATTTACTCTTTCTTACACTTACAATGTTCCAATATTACTTGAGAAAAACAAAATTTATACCACATTGCAGTGGACATTGCCGTCATAATGATGAACAATGATGTCACTGATAGATCTTATGAAAGTATTGTTCAATATTGTCATTGGAAAAGTGGAAGAATGGAGCTCAAACTGATACTGTTTTCATTTAGGTAACTTTTTAGTTACAAACAAAAAACAATAACAAATAGCAGACTTAAAGGTTTTCTGTTAAACCTAGCAAAAAATAGTTTTACAATTACATTTTATGGATATATTTTTGCACCAAACACCTAAATATTGAATTTTAATTTCCGTGTAAAAAAAATGTAAATTATTGTTTAGAACAGGAATATTAGACAGAGACCAGGAGTTGCAAAAGTTGGTCTTGAACAATTTCTTTTGATATAGAATGAGGTCAATATCATAGTCATGTAACTTCTTTCATAAAATCTCATTGGTTAAAGCATCAAAATAGACACAGATGGTGTCAGGGGATGTGTAGTGTGTCTTGTTTTCAGGTGTAAACAAGCCTGCAACCTAGCCCTTCCTCGCCCACACCATGAAACAGGCATGGCCTACTCCTGCGGTTTAAGGATGGCAAGAAATTGGGTTTTCCACACAGAACTTCACTACTTCTGCAGTCAGGGAGTTAAGCATATATAAAACTCAATATTTACAGGTTGTCATAAAGAATAAAATATAGCTTATTTTTTTGCCCAGTTCTCAATTGCTAAATAAAATTTCAAACAAATAAAATACAGATCTATCTAAGGTTGTCCTCTTACAAGAACCCATTACAAATTCTCACTAGAGCACTATGCCAATCTCTCACCAAGTTCTCGATGAACTGAGGCCGATTGATTCGGATCTGTTTAGCCGCTTGGTAAACGTCCACCTCAAAGTCCAGCTCGAGCCGCTCTAACAACACACTCATTGCTGCAAACACACCACTCTTACTGGCACCGTTCCTGTGAGCATACAAGGAATGTGCAAAAAAAAGAGAAATTGTTGCTTTGGTTTCTTAATATTGGTTTTAGAGCACTGAGCACACAACATATGAGGGTCATTGAATTGTGTATATGAGAGGTTACAAAACACCTTAAAATGAATAAAAATGAAACAAAAAATAGGCTGATGCTTTTATTAAATTGAAAATTTGAGTAAATTTTTCAAATATCTATTAAGTTTTGGTCCTACGATTATAGGTCAATAGTGCAGAGCATTCTGATCTCACCCTGAATACAAGTTTTTGAAAACCAATTTTCAAAATAGTGCAAAAAGTGGCTAACAGTTTCTTTTCTGAACAACTAGTGCATAGGCATCCCTTGAAATTTAATGTTATCTTCAAGTTCATCAACAATGCATAGAAAAAAAGGAGACCAAAATGAGCACATAAAAAAGTAAACAAATGCTTCCCTCAAAGTTTTAAAATAATTTCACAAATCTGTGCAACAGGAAACATGCAGGAAAAGTCTATTTAACAAATTGGGCACCACGTTTACTGGGTTTGCAAATAAATTTCAAACGTTAATGAAACAGCAAAGAAAGATTTCTGATAGAGAGTGCCTGCTACTTACATGCAGTGAATAGTGATGGGCCCTTTGCTGTTCTGCTTGAGCCACTCATTGACTTGACGGTGCAAACGCAGCAGGGGAGTAACAGAGTTGGGAGTCGTCTGATAGTCGGGCCATGACTTGAACTGGAACTGTTTGATAGCACGCTCCTCACCCTTAGAATGGTGGATAAAATAAACATACATAGTTACCTTACTGTTTACACCCAGCAGACATAGGATGAAGGAACAACCAAATTATGATGGTGATGATCAAAATATCGGTGCTGGTACAGTGGTGAGAAGAAACAGATCCATTGAAAGAAAGGACAAATGGGACGGTTAGATGTTGTGTGACGTGGCTACGACAGCACCCAAAGCCTGGCCATGAGGCTGGGCCATAGTTTTTGGGTTCCATTTTGGTACTGAGAAAGCGAAACTAATTTTCATTGAGAGAGCAACTTTTTCTTTTCATGAAATGTAAGCCTTGGTTATGAAATGTTCAAAGTAAAGGAATACGGAAAACAAAACTAAACTAAAAATGATGGAAATAATGAAAAATAGTGGAAAAATGGCATCCCCGATAGAAATAAAGAATATCTTTTAATCTTCTGGCGAAGGGAGTTTAAAGATTACCTTGTCTTTGTGGCTGAGTTTGAAGACTCGGATAGTGACATCTAAGTCCACTTCAGAGGAAGATAGCAGCTCCACACTTAGAGGTCCATGCTCTTCATTGTAGCCGTATTCTTCTGGCCAGTACAAGGCACACGACTAGAGAAAAATGGAAAGTATTCTTCATGCCATTGACAAGTGAAAACGTCTATACTTAAAGAAAAGAAAACCCAAAGAGTTCCCCATTTTCAAGTGTGGTGCCAAATGTATAAACTCCATAGTTAAAGATCTCTTGACCTAACTTCAAGACTGTCAAAGCTGCCATGTATTTCAGATCTTGTACCAAACATATTTATTTTATTTGAATCAATGTTGGAATGCTCCCAAATTAAGTGCATTGCAACTGCTCTTCTTATTAATTTTCTGTGCTAGTTCAAAGATATAAATGAGAAAATCCTGCACTATTTCTTATAGTCCTATTCTGATTTGAAATTAACATATACTTTTTCCTCTTTTACTAATGAGATGGTATTTAAAAATTGAAAAATCAATCTAATAGTGGCTGTTTGTAGCATCATAAGCAAAGATGAAGGGCCCATACCTTGTCATTCCTGTCAAACTCATTCAGCATAATGATGGTGTCTGAAGAAGAGTCATACAGCATGCGCCAGAAATCTGCCACAGTGCTTGGAAGAGGCATCTGTGTAACTATGAACTGATCTTTCTGAGTGTAGCCCTGAGGATTTAATTTTACTGTATCAAGCAATCTGCCACGATATGAATGCAAAGTTGGTGATGCACTCAAATAGAAAATGTTTTGTCCATAAATAAGTAGTAAAACAAAAACAAAAAAACCACAGAAGATAAAATAAGGGAGATAAAAAATAAGTACTTCCTACATTGAACATTTTTCACAAAGCATCAACGTTGTGCTTTCACTTATGTAAATTAGATTTTTTTCTTTTCACTTTCTGACAAAAGGATTAAAAAAACAACTTACAGACAGGTAAACAGCGTTAATGTAATCATTGCACCCCTCCACTGAAGTGTAAAGGAAAATGCGGCTGCGATCAGCTGGGAGAAGATAAATATGAATAATCCATTAGTTAATTAATACTTAATGGTATTTCTTATCCTACCAGTTTGCAAAAGGATGTTTGAAGAAACTTCTTGACAGGTATTCCAAAGTTTTCAACCCAAACTTTAATGTTTCAAGCCTTACAAATCTCAGTACCAATTGCATTTTCCTACAGACTTTATGTAACATGATTAAGAGAAGACTACATAAATGAAACAGTTTTTGTGTTTTGAAATAGACATTTTTAGTACTTCATTTGAAGGAAAAAGGAGAGAATAATAAATTATTTGTTCTTTTGATGTAAACTTTCACCCAACAATGTAGATGTTTCTATGCAAGAAGGCAGACTGGTCTGTCCTTCTCTCAAAGGTGTCATCAAAATAAAAAAATTTTCATTGGTTCTGCTTGAATACTTGAGAACATAATATAAAATACACATTGCTGTGTTGAATTCTATGTAGTCTTACCATAACTGCATTAAAGCTGGGGAGCAGCAAAACCCATTTCACATTCTCACCTTTCCTAATATGAGAAATCATAAGATCTTTTTAAAGTCAACCTGATACAACCTACAAAATTGATCAAAATCTCTTATACAACTACATGAAACTTTGAGGAATGGGGAAAAATAATGTACGAACCTGGCAAGATATTTTTGAATCGATTTTTGCTGATGTTGTCATCCCGCAGGGCTGCAGAATAGTCTCCCCTGTCCATTGAGGGAGACAACAACTGTAGGATCTAGTGGGCACGGATGAGACACAATGGACAATGAATAGGAGAAAGGCCATACTTGATTCACTGAAACATTGCTTGTTGATTTGAAAAAAACAAACCAAAATGTTTATAAAAAAAGATATTCTAAAAAAAAAAAGATAAATAAAAAATAATCCATTGCAGTTTTTTGCAAACAACTAAATTTAAAATCTCTAAATATATTTCATTCAAAATTAGTTTTTACTTATCCATGCTATTTTCCACTTTTAGAATAAAAACAAATGAGTCATCTCATTTAGTTGACACTAACATTGCATGAACAACTCACATCATACTGTTTCTGAATGGGCAGCTCCTTTTCATTCTCCTCGTAGGACACAAGGGCTTCATAGGTGCTCAGGAAGGCAGAGCGAGGGATGGTGGTATTGCCACTCAGAACGCCTTCCAGCAACGCATCATACACAAACACATACTGTTCCTGGAAATCGTTAAAGCAAGAAAAGCGTTCACTACTATGACAGCTTATGGGGAAAATAAAAAGGTCTCTATACATTCAGAAAGTTATAACATTCTCGAAGTTCCCCTTTTCAAAAAGAAAAAAAACAAACCCAAAACCCCGACAGATGAAAAAAAATCCAGCTTTTCAAGCCCATGTCAAGTGGTCTAGCTATAATGACTCTCAGCATGTGGTTGTGGTTTAAAATTGCTGCTATCACTTGTGTTAAGATGGCATTAAATTTGACAGGAAAAAAATGAAAGACAGGTTCCATTCAATACTTGTCAAAATAACTGATAATGCAACAATCCCCCATTTCCCATGTGCCAAAGGACTATAGTCATCTACTATAAATCATAACAACATTTTGTTTTGTTTATGACAATTTTAGGGCCCAACAACATACAAGGATCATAGGAGCCCAGGGGAAAGTAAGATGATAGAATTAAATTAGTTGACAGGGAGAACAGATCAAACCACAAACAGCAGAGAGATGATTTACACTAAAAATATAAATATCATCTCTTAAAACATATCAACCGAACAAAAAGATGATTTACAGTGACAAAAAATATCATCTCTCCTTACAAAAATAAACAATGGTCATCACCCATAACGGCATTATTGTCCAGGAAGATCCAGGATCTTAAAACCCCCTTTGTGTTATAAAGTACTCATTGTATTTAACTTCTGACCCTGGAGTTATGTATCAGAAGGCATGAAATAGGAGATGAACATTGATTTGCAAACAAGAGAACAAAGACAAGACTCACAAGAAAAGGAAAAAAATGTGAGATGATAGCTTCAGCATAAAAGATACCTAAATTTAAAAAAAAAACAAAGCCCAAAAATAATGGAAAACAACATAAAAATAGCATTCCTGTTTTACAAACAAGAATGAACTCTTTCTCATGATCAGGTTAAAAAAATGAAACCAAGACCATCATATGCGTCTTCTTAAAATTTCTGTACATTTAGAGATTGTCAAACTTCCATTTGTGTTTTGTCAAAATTTCTTTTCATGTCCATTTATTGTTTTGAAACACAGAAGTAATGTGTGTACAGAAGTAAATTGTCTCAATGATCGGACAGCCTCGGTAGTGTGATGGTTAGCACACTGGACCGTCAATCCAGAGATCTGTGATTCGAGTCCTAGCCATGGAGGTTGATTTTTTTTGTTGACAATTTATTTTTCTGTATTTATTTACCTTCCTCTATGGCTTTGTCTTGTTCCCCTCTCGACACCGTATTCATACAATTACTATTTTCACAATCTATTTATTGTTAAAATTTCTACACATTTGTCAAACTCTTACAAGTTTTTTTCAAAAGTACTGATAAATTCTTTCCATGATAAGATTCAAAGGTCAAAACATATGCCCAGTTTGATGAGAATTTGTTCCAGTATTTTATTATTGTCACTTAAACAAAACATTCAGATAGACATAGCTAAAGAGATACTGTAAAAACAAGAAAGAGAAGGAGGAGAGCCAGCCCACCAGGGGACACTGCTGTACTGCCTGGCAGCCTTACCAGTGTCTGGATCATGTTGACCCTGTTGGAGCGCATCATCTGGGCACACTTGAGGATGTCCACCTCGTTTTCCTGGCAAGCCTGCTCCAGCAGATAGTCCAGGGCGATGTAGGTCCCCGTCCGACCAATCCCAGCACTGCACAGGGAGTGAAATCAACAGAGAGAGGAGGAGGAGAAATGAACAATATGTACAGTACTGACAATCAATAAATTAAAAAAAAAACCAAAAACCAAAAAAACAACAACAAAAAACAAAAAAGAAAGAAAGAAAGAAAATTGTTCCCAATTTCAAAGATTTAAACTCTGCAGCAATCGTGTACTCAGCTCAGCGCCATTGAAATTCGACATGCTAAGAGTACAAGTGTATTTTACCCTATAATTTGAAATTTCAAAGAAAATTATGCACAATTGCATGCTTGCAAGTTTTATTTAAGAACAAGTATTCATGATAAAATTGACCTCTGTAATAATCACTGATCCAACATGTGTTAACAATAAAAATTACCCCGTAAACAGCGTTCTTAATTTTCCGTTCTCTTTTTTTTTTTTTGGTAAAGGTTATATTTCATTGAGAAAAAATAAAAAAAAAAAATTTTAGTTTCAAGCTTGTATCTCAAAATGATTGAAAGTTCATAGTAATAAAACACAAACCAGAGTAATCTAAACATATCAAGAAAAACCGTCACATCAAGAGAGGTATTCCACATTCAGGGCACATTCCTGTGTGTTATGGTGTTGATATGAACTTGTATGACCCCTGTATTGATACCATAGCTATAGAAAGCTTCAAATAAAAAGATCATAAACTGAAGTCCAAGTCCACACCCCAGGGACTCCGACCAACATCTACTGTCAGTGGTGACATGAGTGAATGAACGCACCTGCAGTGAGAGAGGATGGGTGCGGTGTCATCAGGCTTGAAGTTGTGCACCTTGCGCCGGAAGGCCAGCAGGGTGGTGGGGTAGGTGGGGGCACCGTGGTCAGACCAGGCTGTGAAGTGGAACTGTTTGACGATGCGGCTGTTCTCCAACTCCTGGGGAAATACCATTCAATGAAGGAATTAAAAATAAATTAATTAAAAAATGAATAAACGTCTTTCAATACATAATAATAATAATAATGAGTAAATAGATATTAACAAAAAATTCTAGGTTGATTGTATCAATAAAGCAATACAAAAATACAATGCCAGTAAACATTAGTCAAAATAACTAAAAATGTAAATGTCTCATTTCTCTTTGTACACTAGGTCTAATGTCTATTAGCTATATGATTGTAAAATGATGAACAATTTACTATAAAACAAAACTTAAAATGATTATCCCTCTTATTACAGAATTAATTTTACCAACAGTTTGATCATGCATAGCTTTAAACTAAGATATTGGCTCTACAGAACAAGAGGGTTAAAATAAAAGAACATTTTCATCCTTAAATACTAATCATAAATAAACAAATACATTTACTCCTTAATCTTTTCTTCTTTTTTTTTTTTGTATTAAAAAAATGACTATGCCTAAAATAACAGTAGAGGAGTGAGAGTTCCAGGGTTACCTTGGACACTTCAAAGGTCCTGATGACAAAGTCTGTGTACTTGGTGGTGTTGACAGGCAGGACAATCATGTCTCCGTACTTGCTGCCTCCCTCATCAGGCCAGTATTGCTCACACTTTTTCTACAACCATTCAAACACAGCAGAAGTCAGCCTATCAGTATTAGTGGGCTCTGGCAGTGTTGATTTCATGCTCAAAGGATAATACTAATTGCCTTAAGCTTTAAGATTATTGTGAGTCTTAACTAAAACTTGGGTGGTGTGTGCTACTCAGCTATGAAAAGAATGACTTTTGGTAAAGGAATCCTCAAGAGGTGCAAACTGTCAGAAAAATCCACTTCACAGAGAAAAAAAAAAAAAAGGCAGCTTTATTGGATTTAAAGATGAGCATAGGCGGATTGAAAAAAATCTGCTTTTCAGCTCACAGAGAGACATCTTCACGAAAAACTACAAACATATATATGAAAAACAAAAGGTATAGGAATGAAGATTAACTATATTCATAAAAAAAAAAAAAAATGGCAATGGCAACATTTAATTTCATGAATAAGAAGTTCTATGAATATATAAGTGGGTGTTTAAGTTCTCTTTCTTCAGGGTTTCTGCGCCGGCCACATAACTAGATACACACATACACAGGCAATTCAGTCAATAAATGAAAGGCAGTATGAACTTGGAGTGCTTGGTGGCAAATGGTGCTCATTCCTCAGTTGTCTTCATTTAGACATTTATAAGTTTAAAAATATGAAAGACTCCTTTTTCAACTTTCTTTTGATCTTTCCCCTGAAGCTTTTGTTGAGAGGGGGATTTTAAGAACAATACACACACACACACACAAAAAAAAGGGAGGGGGGGGGGGGACATGCATAATATGACAATTCATATGGAAACAGGCACAACAGCATAAAAGCTTGATGGAATGCGTAGGGCTGACACTGGTTAGCTGGCTGCTCACCTTGCAGGACTCGGTCAGGTTGGTCAGCATGACAATCTTGGACACCCTCTGCTGCCACACCATCCTCCAGAAGTCACGAATCATCACTTTGTTGGGGCCTGGGGATAAGCAAATCATCATGTCAACAAACACCTCTTGAACTGGTTACATTTCTTGAGAAAAATATTTCCCACCGGATTTCTTAAAGTAATTTAAAATCAAAATTATTTGTCATTCCAATACAAATTCAAGTATGGATTTTTTTAAAGTATGTCCATAAGCATATATATCACAAATTGCAGTTTGAAGCTCAACAACAGCACAACTACTCTCATTCAAAATCACACCATATCGTGACTGGCGGTCAAAGGACTAATTTAATAATAATCTAATAGATTCCCAAAAGGTCAGATCACACCACCATTAAGCCTATTTTCACTTAAAGCTGTTCGCTATGCAAATGGCCTAATAACCAACTTTCAACAATCCCTTTACCTACACAGATATTGTAGATTTGCCCTAAATTTTTATCTTGTACCAAAAGGGTAATTAAATAAAAGAGTTTCATGCCTGAAATGAAGGAAAGAGCAGGTAACTCATTTGTAAGAAAATGTTAAGATAATGAAAAGTTTCATACCTTGTGAGGCAATGTAGGACTTTGGACAGCTGTAGCCCTGAAGACAAAAGGAGAAGGTAAATTGATAATTAACAACAATCCTCTTTTCTTAAAAAAAAAATAAAATATCTGCATAAAAAATAAAATAAAAAACTTTTTTTAAAAATTGCAAGTTGCGGTGTTATAAGTTACCATCCAATTTGTTTGGTTGCCTTTTCTAAAAAAATAAATTGGAACAATTTTAAGATGTGTTCTGAAAGAAGAAAGTAAATGATATCTATCAGTTATTTGTAATGTTATACAATTTGATCAGTTCCAATGTGTGATGAGAATGCAAGATGAATTCAACTTTTTGTGGTAAATATTAAAGCTTGCAATGTCTTTAAATAGCCTCAAGGGTTTCTTACATCCATGAAGTTAGCATTGACGTAGTCGGACAATGGCTCTCCTGGTAAAGGATCCAGGATGACCCGAGAATGGTCGTCTGTTAGACAAAAAAAACCCAACGAACCCTTGGATAAAAATTTTTTTAAATCTCAACAGTTAGCTTTCTTCTAATTTATAATGTTATCTAATCAACTCAGTAATATGGAACACTCTTTTTTAATGTTTTCACATAATTTCCCGAACAAATTTTCACAGCTGATATTACTGATAAGATGTTTGCAGCAATTGAAAAACACCACGGGAGACACCAAATAAAGCTTCATCACAAATCACTGACAGAGGTAAAACAAGTTTGCAAGTGAGAAAATCAGGGGATGTTGATTTGGTGTTGGAAAATTCTATTGAATTATGCGATATAAGATGTTAACTTTCTAGTTCTGAAAGAAAAAGTACATTATAGAGGTATTCCATTTCTTTTTCGTATCATAATGGTTTTTTTTGAAAGAACACTAATTATCTTTGCTTAATGTTTCTGTTGTAAAACAAAAATCCATCAATGAAGAGCCACAGAAACAGATACATGGAAACTGAAATCAGACTTATGTTAATCAAGGTACCAATTTTCAAGAATTATATTTTTGTTTGATTTCAAAGGCAAAAGATTTACAAAACAAAAGAAGGCTTTAAAGTGATATGCCTCACAAGGTTTCACTTTCACATGTGCAAGAGAAAACCTTCCTATTATACACTATCGTATTTTAATTCATGTGAAACTTCATTAGGGAAAAGCATAGCACCACTTAAAAGTCACCTTCTCAAATATTAAAGGAACACTTCCACATAAACATAAGTATTTGCAAAATAACTCACATGCCACAATATTTCCATAACGATTCTTGACTTTGTTTTCTTGCTTACGAGCAACAACACAAGAAGACAGCAAGCCCATGGGTAGTTCCTGGAGGGGAAAAGAGGGATTGAAGTGTAATCATTCACAAGTGAAAGGATGATTTTTATTTGAAGCAAATTCTCTTCTAATAAAAGTGCTGCCTCTTTCACATTGTTTCCAAACTCGGGGTGTATGAGTGAATGATCTACTGTATTTAAGAAGAGATTTCTCTGTGGGGTGCATCCAACAAATTACGCCTCTACAAAAGAGATACAAATAATGTGGAACAACCACCTAAGCACAGTAGATCATTGACATAAAGAACAGATTTTGATAATCCTATTTAGATTCTTTAAAATAACAATTATTCAAACCAGTTAAGCTTTTCATCTGTGCCCTTAAAAGGGAATAAATTCTTGTTTCAATCCATCAGTTCTTTTTAAATGTGTTTTTAAAAAGCACGCTCTATTGTACCTCAAACTCTCTTTTGAAGCCTTCCTGGCTGTGTTCTTTGTTCTTCAGGATGTAGTCGTACAAGTCTGGCAGCACCACGGGACTGGTCTTCTTCTTGTTGCTGATGTTGACATAAATCGGCTCCTGCCCTTCATTTTTCACATTGTCATCTTCTTCACGGACAAAAGAAGGCGGTTCACTCCCTGTAGACAAAAGAAAGGGAAAAAAAAATACCGGTTTGCTCAAGACTTTTAAAACATGTCAGAAATCATTCCATACCACAATCATTCCTGCATCTCTAAAAAAGCAAAGTTTCTAGAAGGGTCAAGATAAATGAGCAGATCTAGCTGACTGACAAGTGAAGGTGTCAAAAGGAATTTGACTGGTATCAAAATTAAATAAGAAAATGAACGGTAATGGGAGAACTTTATTGCTTTAAATAACATAGTGAAAAGTGAACGATTTAGTTGGAATGATCCAGCCATTGAAACAAAAGAAACAAGTGCTGCTATTCCACCCACCGATCCTGGAATCTCCCAGCAGCTGGCAACTTTCTTCCCTAGGGATGTGGTCGTGAACCTCCTCCACATACCGACACGACACATCCAGATTCTTCTTGCGATTACGTCTGCACATAAAAAAAGAATATAAAGATTTTTAAGATTAAAAAACAATCAATTTTAAGATATCAGCTTACAGATATAAAGGACATATTTATTACCTCACTAACAAAGTATTTACAATAAAGTTAAATTCTCTGGGTAATTGCATCTGAACATGTGAAAAGAAATAATCAAAGAATGAAAACATTTAAGAACATCAACTAAATTTACACGAAAGAAAAGTAATTCTTATCACTTTCAGATCATGGTCAGGTACAGAGGCAATAGATTAAAAAAAAAAGATAAACTTATAATATCATTATGAAACTGAGCCTACATAACTCATTTTTCACACATAGAGATTTGTTCCTCAAGAACATTTATAATATTCATAAGACACACTTTTGATTTAAGTAATCATCATTCATAACCACAATATTCTAGGCGGAGAAAAGCAGTCCTAAAAACCACTAACTTTATGATAGAACTGACTATGAATGAACAAGCTGAAAACTCATGATTAACTGGGGTAGTATTATCTTATCTTATCTTATCTTAGTGTGTGTCCATTACAGATCACTTGAAAGAACTCTCAGGACATTTTCATTATATCAGAGATCACAACAAAAAATTTATCCCAAAATGTGCAAACTTTGTACTGGTAGTCAAGCCTAAGAAAGAAAAAAAAAGTTACCTAAGCATTCTTATCATTTTTATTATTATTATTCCTATCATTATTATCATTATAACCTGTAGATGATGCACAGCAAGAAGATGATGAAGATCAACAAGATGCCAACTCCGAGGCCTGCCCCAATGGCAATGGTGGTTGTGTCGCTTTTGGCCAGCACACCTGGAGGTTAAAAATTGTAAAAAGTAAAGAATTTATTTAGCATCATAATTATCATAATTTGCTGTGATAAGCTTGAAGGGTATTCAAGAAACTCAAGGATGGTTAAGCCACTCAAGCCTAGCACAGAGCACTATTCTATATGTCCATTACATACTCCCTTACAAATATGCTTCTAAGTAAATTCTCCAATACATTTTCAAAACCACATAGAACCCATTGCAAAAGCCTCATTCAATGCCAATAGACATTTTCTTCCTGGGACACCCGTCAGCACTAGTCAGAATGGCTGAAATGCAAGGGTAACCCTTCCCAATGAGTACATTGGTGATACAGGGGTTGCTATTGTGAAAAAACAGAAGTTGAGTGAAGTGTGAAACATTCCTGCATAATGGCATGTACAACAAGGGCGGATACAGCAGCCTGTGCTGGCTGTCCAGGTGTGACCTGCGAAGATTAAGCGGGACATTTTGGCTGATTTCATTACGCAAGTGGGACAGCGGGACAGACAGTAAAAAAGGGGGACAGTCCTGCAAAATGCAGGACACTTGGCAGCTCTGCCTCTAATACCTGTTCACTGTAGGGTTGTCAAATGATAAAAAAAACAAACAAACCCAAAACCAGGAAAATTATTGTCATATACCTACTACCTATTCAGCATCCTGTCAATTAGGTATATCCTTGGTACATTCCTTTTTTTGGATAGGTTACGATGATTAAAAAAAAATTTCTTTCTGGAATCTTATCTATAGAAAGGTTGCAATGAATAATTATATTCCATTGTTTCTCCATCTGGGACTAGTCCATGGACATTCTGTTTGCAAATTGGCCATATGGGAGCAAATGGAAACGGGAAGATAAAAAAAAAAAAAAAAAAACCAAAAAAAAAAAAAAACCAGTTAAGAAAAAAAAAAAAGAGAGAAAAAAACACAGAGATTTGGCATGTCTGTAACTGACCAGATGAAATAAATGGACAAAGAAAAGGATGGAAAAAATAAATAAATTTAAAAAAAAATAAATCCCTGAGCCACTAACGTTGACTGCATCCGAATCCAGTGTGTCCGATGCCGCACCCACTCGGACAGCGACCAGTGAATGGGTCACAGGAACTGTTGTCTTTACACTGTCCACAGCGTTTGAGGCAGCCCTGGCCATAGAAGTGACTCGGACACACTGAAATATATCATAGCAGAGGAAAGAATGATAAGAAGAATAAGAATCTCATGGCAACACAAGCTCTTAGCACTGTATGTGATTAAAATTAGAAAAGATTTTAGAACATAAGCATAATTATTAAAATAATATATAGAAACACTAATCATTTAACTAAAAAACAAAGACGGATTATTAAAAGATGGAAAACGAAGTCATGGCTAAATCATTTTCAAAACTATTCGCTACCCTGGAAAATTAAATGGGCTTGGATCGACTTTGGATATTGTAAAAAGGGTATCCCTATACTTTTTTAAAACCTTACAGTATTTTTTATAATGTTTCATTCTCAATTAAAAAGAAAAAAACAAGAAGAGAAAGAAGAAGAAGAAGAAGAAGAAGAAGAAGAAGAAGAAGAAGAAGAAGAAGAAGAAGAAAAAGAAGAAGAAGAAGAAGAAGAAGAAGAAGAAGAAGAAGAAGAAGAAGAAGAAGAAAATAAGAAATAGTAAAAATTGAATAAGTATTTGACAAATAAATGTAGGCTCAGGGTAAGCAACTGACATGAGTCACACTTGAGTCCAGAGTAGCCCTCCTGGCATCCATCAGGACACGACCCTGTGATGGGGTCACACTTGGCTCCTCCCTTGCAGGCTCCGCATGCATGCACGCAGTCTTGACCCCAACGGGAGAGAGACTCACAAGCTGTAAGATAAAAGAAATTAATGACAACAGTTCAACAGTGAGTTTCTAGTAGTAATATTATGTGCCTGGAAAGAAGACTTTTGTGAAAAGATTGGTCATAAAAACGAACCCATTGCAAAACCTTTAATTTTCATTTGGTTTTATCATAAGGAAAAGAAACCACTCAGACTGAATTACAGTAATCAGTAGATAGCTGTGTGAGATGTATCAAGAAAAAGAACTCATAAAACCATTTACTCATTTACTTATTTTAAATTCCTCAAATTCCCAGCTCATGCTCCACTCCATAATCTTCTGAGTTTCAAAAGAGTGAATTTTCATGTCACATTTGGTTAGAATTCAGACAGCCTCTTTCAATAACATAGGATCTAAGAAAAAACACCAAAAGCCTTACCGGTGTCACACAGCTGGAACCTGTTGCTGGAGGTGGTGAATCCCTCCATGCAGCCATTCTCGCAGTGACCTGTAGCCGCATTGCACAGCTCTCCATTCAGACACTTCCCACACTGCATCTGGCAGCCGATACCATATGTCCCCACGCATTCTGCAAGAGAAATGGATGACGTTGGTTGTATTTTTATTCAATTTCTTTTGTTAAGTCCAAAAATAGAGGTGGGTAAAAGACATTCAAAGAAAATAATTATGAATGGCAATTTATTTCCACAGCTCATGAGCAATCTGTGGCTTAACAGTAGCAGAAGAGAAAAACATGCATATAAGATATCACCCAACAAAAGATTTTTAGTGGCAGTGGCCAAGTGGTGAACACAACTTAGTAAGGGCAAAATTCAAGTCAAGCATGTATTCAATTCAAAGGGTGTCACAAATGACCTCAGCTCCAAGGCCTGCTGTCTGATGATGATGTCATCTTCAGCCACACCCAACAATGCAGTGCCCTTGGGTAAGCATTTAACATCAAATTCTCTGCAATAGGACAATATTTTGCTGTTTAAATGAAGTCCAGTTCAAAGAAAAGTTACTGAACTGCAAAACTGATTTTGGCCAATGCCTCTACCCCACTTCACTTCCCCTTCTTCCTGATCACCGACAGACAGCCTGAAAGGAGGCACCTAAGACTGTGGAGAGCTACCTAAAGGGGAGAGAGAGAAGCCGTTACCTTTATCACACAAGTCCCCAGTCAGGCCAGGCGGGCAGCCCTCCAGGCATCTGCCTGTCTCGTGGTCACAGGTCCGATTCTGACAGTAGTCACAAGCCAACTTGCAGCCAGGTCCAAAACGACCAGGATCGCATTCTGTTCAAAGGCAGCAAGATACATTAATTTACACACAGTGGAACATGCTTATAAAGCACACCTTGTAAAGAAAAGATCTGAAAGCGCCAGTTTGGTTTGTCCCAAGTTGTTCTTTAAATCAGTGCTCAACTGTAAATAATTAAAACAAATGAATAATATAAAACAAAATTCCCTTGATCATCCCATTCTCCTGAACAATCTGTTCCCAGGGAAGACTGGGACAAAACAGTTGTTGGCTGAAGTATAGTGCCCACAATGTGATTTAACACTTTGTCCCTGGTGAGAACACAGCCACCCTCAGAAAGGGAGACCAATGCCTTACCAACTTGGCCACACAGCCTCACTGATGAACAAACAAGGATGAGAACACATGACAAAAATAAACAAAAACATCTTGGGAGAAAAATAAATAATCATTTTGAGAGAGATATGGGAGGGATGGCATCACCCCATAGAAAAAGAAGAGGGGCCTTGTGAATCTGGCAGCGGTCATCATTTTAACCATTAAAATATCTTGGAAGTTTTTCACTGTTAACTTGACTCCCATTGTCGGGGGCCCCACCAGACAAATGACCCTTATATCTAAACCTATCAAATATTTGGGGAGGGGAAACGCTACACAGAAGACAACCTAAGCAACAATTGATTCCAAAGAAGGAATCCTAAATAGTTTGTACATTTTATAAGAATGTCCTAGTGAAAAGATAGCGTTTCAACATTGACTTAAAATTCTCAATTGTTGGCTTGCTTCGTAATTCATTCCACAATAGAGGTCCAACATGTATTAATCACTAAAAAAATAATGAGCTATAAATTTAAAAAAAAATATAAAAAATTCTAATTTCAACTAATATAATATGACACTATACTAATATCACATTTTTATAAATATAGATATATAAATATTTCACCATCTTCAAAATTAGTATAAGATCTTGGGTAGCAGTCCATTTAATTACAATGAGCTTCAAAGTATAACGATAAATCAATATCTTCTTTTGCACTAATAATGGCAGCCATTTGAGTGTTTTGTTTTAGTCTTGTAGATTACAGGTTTAAGATGAATAGAATCCATCCGCGCAGTGAACTGGATCATTATTTAAAACTTGCCCTGTTACTCGGTTAGAAAATTACTGATGATAAGCTGTTAAAAAAAAAAGGAAAAAAAAAGCCCTCCTATCACAAAATTTGCCTTGACCTACTTTTGTGGCAAGTGGTGCCAATCCATCCATCAGCGCAGCCAGACTTTTGGCACAAACCCATGGAGGTGCATACCTCTGCCTCGCTGCGACAATGACACTGCTCTGTGCAGCCTTGGCCATACAAATGGGGTGGGCAGTCTGCATACCAGGGAGAAACCATATTGGGCTTAAATATTACTGTAAAAGACTTACTTTTGATGGAAAGACAAAAAACTCTTCGATGAGGCAATTAAAAAATCTTTACTCTGTTGAACAGAGCTGCTAATTAGATAAAGTTAAAAAAAAAAAAAAAGAGAACAAGAAGGAGGAAAATTTTCCAAGCCAGTCACAACCCAAAAATTTCAACACAAAACTAAAATCATCTATTAGAATTTACCCTTAAAGAGAGGTCTGAAAAACTTTCATAAACATCAGATCATATCCCTGGAAGTTTATAAGCACTGATCTATCAGGGCACAACTCAAAGAAAATAACTTCAACTTTGCAAATAATATTTCTTAATGACTTTTTGAGAAAAATCGTGATACTGTTTCAGAAAGAAAAAAATCACACAAAATTGAAAAGAGAATGTTTAAGTAGGACTATATTTAAAACTTGGTGACTAACCACACTGTCGTATATTACAAACAGCAAATTTCTTGCCATCTTTAGATACATAACACCACATAAAGCCGAGCCGTCCTCCACTTTTTGAAGTGACAGGGTTACGACAAAACTGTCCTGGGTTATCATGTCGCTCAAACTGCAATTCACCACGATCAATTTGATTCCACCAGACGCAGCGTTCCCCGGCATAAGCATAACTTCGCTGACCAGTGTATGTTATGCCTGCCAGGTCATATTTACATTTATCCTCTGTAGAAGAAAAAAAAACCTGACATTGTTATGGGTTTCAAAACAGAATACATATGAATAACGACATTTAATCCATCTTGTTAATGATGATAATTTGGTGGAGAAAGAGGGGGGGGGGTGGGGGGGGTTGAAAGGGTGATAGGGGTTATTTAGAGTGAGAGCTTTTTAATATTATTAGATCCCAAAATCCTGCCATGCTGGGCATGAAAATGAGAATCAATAGTACAACATTAACTCACTATGAAACATTTAACCTTGGTCTCCTGATTGAGATAATTTTTATATATGTATGTATGTATGTATGTTGCACTGGCGGCTCGTCTTTGGTGCAAAACTGTTCAATGCGGGGAAGATTTTGTATCAACAGGGACGTTAAATTAACAAGAGCAGCAGCAGCAGTAGCAGCAGGAGCAAAAACAACAACATCAATAATTAAAGAAGTATTACAACCATTTATAAGTTCTCAAGAACATTAAGTTCTCTCATGGCCATCTACCTCTATGTGGATTGACACAAGTTTGGTTCTATCCTAATAACCCGCTTCAGACACTAGTAGTAGTATCTTTTGGTGTCACACCTTCAAGTTGTTTGTGTCCAGCCAGGATTGGAAGATGTCTGTGCAGTTATGTACATTTCATAGCCTCCTTCCAGTTTGGTGCAGCTGAGGACGAGGTGGTCTGTGCTCTCTACCGCTGTCTGGCATATCAGGCATGTGGGTGATTGTTGAGTCTCTATCTGTGCATGTTTGCGGCTGTTCTGGCATGTTAGCTGCTACTCAGTATTTCCTCTTCTTGTCAAAGTCTGG
Organism: Melibe viridis; assembly: GCA_039654465.1. Lineage (NCBI taxonomy): Eukaryota > Metazoa > Mollusca > Gastropoda > Nudibranchia > Dendronotidae > Melibe > Melibe viridis. The sequence goes on along the minus strand of JBCIKM010543298.1, from coordinate 3,082 downwards.
GACTTTTTAAGCGGGGTCTCCTATGCTTTCTCCTCCTGGTGGCATGTTTTTGGTCCATTCCTCTCTCCATGCCTCATTGATGTTGAAGTGCTTCTTCTTTGGGAGGTAAAATGGTGATCTTGACTTGAGCCTTGGTTGTGGCAGGCTGTCTTTGTATATTCTGTGCAGCGGTGTTTTAATGTCCTGCTTTGCCTTCTCAGTCCATCGCTCATTGATTTCTTCTCTTCTGATGTGTGGCTGTACAATTCCACATAAATTAAAGATGAATAAAGTTGGCAGTATAATATATTGTTAGTACACAGTACAGACATGATCAATGAGGTATCTGTCGAAATTAAATGTTGCCATGACAGAGTTATGCCCTTACAAAGGTCGCTGAGGACAAAATTTTGGTAATTTTCAATTTTCGCTCAAACTGATAACAACTAAAATCAGCAGAAGTCCAAATTGCTTACAATGACGAAATTGAGAAGAATAGGGAACTTATTTTATTAAAACAGTGCCTAAATTACTTAAACACATTGCGTTTTGGGGTTAGTTTAGTCCATTTTCTCAGTATATTGGTAATGTTCATACAAGGATTTCTTTCAATTTTCCTTATAATATTTCAATTTAATGCACAAAAGAATATTGTAGTTAGTAATATAATCCAATTTTTTGGGTACTCAAACATGATTAGATTCAAAATATAACATAATTTTAGGGCAAGGTGCTTCAGGCACTTAATGGGGCTCGGCCCAGTCCACTTGGTAAGGTGATAAACAAGGATCTGCACTGGCACTTCAAAACCTAAGCATTTGTGGCATAGGTTTTCATCCTTCTTTGGACCCACCTTGCTGATCATGACAACAGACATGTCCTGTACTTAGGCAAATTTCTTCTTTTGGTTGCTCTACCGCAAACCCCCCCCCCCCCCCCCTCCTGCCCTGAAGGTGGACCCCCCATCCCTTAAAAAAAGGGGAGTCACCCTACCAGCCCTGGATCTAATATGCATGAGTCGTACGATATGAAAAAAAAAAAAAGCCATCATGAAATACATAGTAATTATGGCATCAAAGAAAACACTTGCAAGACAGAGGAAAGACGAGGAAAAGTTTGATTTACTTACCAAAGAGACAATGCCTGCCATAGAAGCCAGGTTGACAGGCACTCAAGCACTCGCCTGTCTCGGGGTCACACTTTCTCTCAATGCAGTGGTCACACTGGAGGCGGCACTTCCAGCCAAACTGACCTCGGGGACAAGCTGGAAGGAATGACATAAAAAGTTGAAACAATCACCACATCTCATCTACTCATATAAACAATATAGAATGAAGGCTTCAGGAAGCTGCATATGCAAGGGTATCACCTGAAACGTCCATTGTAGTTTGTCTCTGTTTTTTCTATGTGGAAGCTTCCATACTCGTCGCTTTTTACTACTCATATAAACAAAGAAACGTAACGGATGGATGGAAAAGCAATATTAGTCAGAATAACTGAACAACCTTTCACATGTCAACATAGACTTAAACAATGCTTCTCAAAGTGAGTGATATCGCCTGTGGGGCGGCAAGATGAAAGCAAAATCTGAATTTAGGGTGCAGTGAACCCTCGCAAGAGGGCAAAGCTACTTTATCTCTACCAAAATCGACTGAATTGAAACTTCTGCCATTGTTATCACCTTTTTCCAACACAGTTACAAATTAAAGTTTGATTGGTCAATGAATAGTGTTATGTTTTATAAGAATAGGAAATTCCAGTCACAATAATTGAAGCACGTGCCACAGATGGTGCTGTGGCCACTCTGCAAGGCATTACCGTGGCTGTACAGCTTTTATGAAACGGCTGTGCCTAACAATTTCTCAGAACAATGGGTGATTCCCAGACTGAACATGGTGGCTTAGGATCTTTCCAAAGCCCTTGCATGAATCGCTGTGCATTATCAATGCATCTTAATTAACAAGATAAAAGCTGTCACATTCAGTTTGCAACTTTTTACAACAGTTTTGCAAGAGAATAACAAGGAGTTCAATTTGAGTACTTCCCATAGAAGATCGATGACTTTCTGAAGGGAACTGCCATGTTCGATTCGTGCACTGAAAAATATATTGTAGTTTTGAATGTCAACCAATTCTCTATTTGCAGATCAGCTCAAGAATATCAAAGACATAGAAGCGTACGATAACAGTCTAATAATGTTGACGGAAAATTCCACGAAATGAACTTATAGCTAAATTGCAAAGATTTCTGTTTACAGGTGCTCACTTCGCCATAGAGACAAAATTATCAAACCTCAAAATAAAACTCATTGTAGAACATTATATCTTAATGGTACTTTTGGGATCTAAACAGACACTTTGAAAGCATTGATGTTGATATAACAAATAGCTTCCAGGGCTTCTCAACCTCAAGGCACCAGGTTTGATCTTGCAGAGCTTCCAAGTCAAGATTATCTTGGATGGGATCAGCAATTCATCGCAATTTCCTGCTTCTTGAATTAAGAGTTTTCATGGCTTTCTAGAAGAAAGTGGAAGTAGGCACTGGAAATAATGACCATAGAAGAAAACAGAGTAGCTATAGCAACGAGACAAAGCAGTAGAAAAAAAAAAACCTCAGGAAGTTTGGAAGTCTGAAATGGGATTCGAACCTGGGGCCTGTCACACCACCCATTGTCTCACCATAATGGAGAACAGCGAGCACAGCCACTAAAGCTCACACCATCTACAAGTGGTCATTACATTGGTGCTGTGTTGTTCTCGAAATTCAAATCTCACCCCGACGTCATGGACCCCCCCCCCCCCACCTTCCAACCACCAGACAATACACACATACAAACCAATCTTACCTCCCTCACACACACACACACACACACACACACACACACACAGAGGGTGGCTGCAGGTGCCCAAAGTGCCCTTCATTCTTATGACAGATGGTTGTCAAGGAATGCGGTGTTGTGGGGGGGGGGGGGGGAAAGGAAGTGAAGGAGTCGTGCACTGGATGACAGATGGATAGGCCTATATATGTAGAGAGAGAGAGAGAGAGAGAGAGAGAGAGAGAGAGAGAGAGAGAGATAGAGAGAGAGAGAGAGAGAAGGGGGGGG
>JBCIKM010543187.1:0-17802 GCA_039654465.1 Melibe viridis | reverse complement strand
CTCTCTCTCTCTCTCTCTCTCTCTCTCTCTCTCTCTCTCTCTCTCTCTCTCTCTCTCTCTCTCTCTATCCCCCCCTCCCTCTCTCTCTCTCTCTCTTTCTCTCTCTCTATCCATCTCTCTCTCCTTCTCTCTGTCTGTATGTCTGTCGTCTCACTGTGTCTCTCCTTCTCACTCTACATCAATCCATCTATCCATTTGTTTATCCATCCATCCTTCTCATCCATCTTCCTGTCCTTCCATCCATTCACCCACCCACCTATCTAATCCATTTTTCTATCTGTGTGTCTGTCTACCTGTCTGTTTTTCTATCTATCCATTCATTTGCCCACCCATCCAGCCCCTTGTCTGATTGTCTGTTTGTCTATCCATCTGTCAGTCTGCCTAACTGTATATTTTACATATTTATCTCTATCAATTATTTTGCCAGTGTGATGAAACTAGGGCTTATAAAAAAATCACAATATTTCAGGAGATTGAAAAAACTGTTTAATTTTGACATTTTTATCTTTAGGAGTATGGAATATTTCAAGGAGAACTGTTTTTTATATATCCAGACTGTGATGGCTTTAAAAATTGAAATAACTGAACACTTTAACTGCAATTGTTGATACGCCTTTGTCCTTGCTGAAAATCAAGTTCAGCATAGGTGGAACACCTGTTACGCCTCTGTCATTCAAAAAAATTCAGAGTGAAAGAGGAGTATCACATAATACGTCTCTATCCCTTAAAAAATGTTGGAATGAAAAAGGCATATCACATAATATTGTCCGTTCTACTGAAATAACATTGTTTTTTCTAAATAACTTTTTTCCCAGTTTATGCATTGTTTTTAAAATTTGCATGCATCTCAAATTCATTTTGAATTAACTTACTTAAAGTTTAGCGATATCTGTTTAATATTTGACCAGGTTTCTTCTTTGTCTTTGCATTTTATTTTACACAGGCAGAAGTGTGATGTATATACACTTTTACAATAATTTGCGTTTAAAAATCGATAATGTCAAAACACTTTTCCCTCATTATAAACTTCATAGAATAATTGGGAATGAACACACACTCTTGTGACGTTTGTATAGGTCTACTGTAAAATTTAAAAATGACAATTGAGGAAATTTCCCTGTTTTGTAGTATTTTAAATACCTACTAAACCTCAACAGACAAATCAGAGTGAAAATTCATTTTAAAAAGAGAAATATTGTCTCATTTACAAAACGAAATTTGAAAATAATCCGTCCAGAAACGAACAACAAAAAGAGTTTTATTGAAAAAATGTTGTTTCTTATTACTGTATATCGACATTCAAGACTTTTGAAATGAGACTGAGTGAGACGTGAGAGAATAAATGTGTGTGTGTGTGTGTGTGTTTGTGTGTGTGTGTGTGTCTGTGTGTGTGTGTGTGTTTATGTGCGTGTGTAGTGTGTTTGTGCGTGCGCATGCAAGAGAGAGAGAGAGAGATGTGCAATGGGTAACGTACCATTGAGTTGTGATACATACCACTGAATGTTTTAAGAAGCAATTTTAAACAGTTATTGTGATCACAGTCGTTATTCCTATTTATCATTTAGTACATTTTGTGCAAATGAAAACATTGTGTAGTCCATTCCACCGGAAAAAAAACTAAAAACATTTGTTTCCTTTTCCAAAGAACTGTTTGTTTCTGTGTATTCACTGGGAAGCCTCCTTAGTCCATTAAAGCAATAAAACAAAATAACTAATGCAACAGTGAACTTCAGAAGCCCAAAAATTTTGATGTATTCAAAGATAACAAGCAAATGACTTTGATAAGCCGCCTAGGGTCAGTCCCGTAAGTCCCACTATGATAGGTAACTGCGGTAATTTTTATTCAAGGGGAGTAACTCACATTTTCAAAAAGACCTATACCGATGTATGTATCATCACCGAAATGGTGGAAGGTACAGAGACGTATCAGGGGATACCCAATAATCCACACATCCACCCATTCATCCATATTTCTACCTCTTGGCATAAAAGTAATGTACTGTTAACATTATTTAATCAGTTGAATATCTTTTCACTAAAACATGAGAGCAGCATTGTGTTATCAGTAGTAAATACAAGAAGTATGCTGTAATTTGAATGATTATTACAAAAAAGGCCAAATAAAGTGTAATCCGACCTTTGAAAATGCCTCTATAACACTTATAAACAGTGACTGGCTAAGCTCAGCTTATTCCCTTCTCACCCATTTCATGACATCACAATGTAAACAGACCAACTAAGAGCGGGCTATATATTCACAAAGATAATACTCTATCCGTATTTTCTAAAGTTTGCCTTTGTGAGTTTTTCTTTTTGTTTGCACTCCTATGTTCTCTCAGAATTCTGATATTCTTCATCCTATTTATAGGGGCCCAGTACTTTGCACGATTTTTTCAATTTATAACTGTCAAGGAAACTTTTACACAGCAGAGATACACATGGAACCTCATGTTTGAAATGCTTTACTATTGTTTGTTTTGGATATGTTATTGAGATATGTACTTATGTAATCCTTCTTAGCTTTGCCATGTTAGTTTGATGAAAGCGCTTGCGAGCTCTTAATGGTTTTTGGTGTTGGCATTATGTAAATTTTTGTCATTAATTTATTAATTTGGATCATAACTACCTAGGCCTTGGCAGAAAAAGGCCAATTTTGTTTACCCTTTGAATTTCACAAGTGATCTCTTATTTTCTGCATTTATTCAGGCTGCCCAGGCTGAGGGGGGAGAGGATGGAGAGACAGTGGAAGGGGAGGATGATAAGAAGGATGACATTGGGGTCCCAAACATCGTCATTGACTGCTCAGACAAAACATTTCCACCACCTCAGAAGATCATGGATACTGACTCTTTGCCCACTCTGGAAGAGGTGAGATTTATGGCCATGAGAGTTGTGAAAAGTTATACAAGTCTTAATTATTTTTTTTTATTGCCATTAACTCTTTTTGCTTCGTAACCAAGGCTCTGACTGAAAGATAAAACTTTCATTGTTCAGAATCCAATTCTCTGAATGGTCACTGTTTTTCTCTGTATCTCTCTCTGTACCTCTCTCTGTATCTCTGACTGTATCTGTGTCTGTCTGTCGGTCTGTCTGTTTGTTTCTGTCTTTCTCTTATTCTCTCTTTCTTTTTCTCTCTCTCTCTCTCTCTCTCTCTCTCTCTCTCTCTCTCTCTCTCTCTCTCTTTCTCTCAAGTGCTAATAAATTCTGATAGCACTGTCATCTTAGACCCCAAAAGCCCTTTACGATGACATGACTATACTGTGTAACTCATCTGTCAACCAAAGGCAGATAATTACCATCTGAGTTTCAGTTTTTGAGTTAAAATCCTATGCTGTTCGACTTTGGGCTCTCCCTGTTCTACCTACGCTCAATAGCTTTTTCTCCTTTCTCAAGGTGCTGTTCCCACCAGTTTATATTGATAATTATTTCCTTTCCAGTGCCTTCTCCTCCTTAAACCCTCATTATTCTGTTACGATTTTCCGTGAGTTCTAGTTTAAGTTTTGAAAAAAGTATTTAGGTCAGAAAGAGGCAAGGGGGGGGGGGGGGGCCTTTCTAACAACTTTTCTAACATTCAGCTTGTCTCTGCCCTCCCTATTGAAATGAAACCTTATTTTTGCTTTGGAACTTTTTAACGTCTTATGGTGCTGTGAACAAGGCAAGTAGTATCAGGCTGTCAAGGATTACAAGCAAAACTATGAGGTCTATGAAAAGAAATACGACAAGCATGACTTCAATATCCAGTCAGCGTAAATGCATGCAAGTTCGGATGGAGATTTGCAGAGGAAGAAACATTTCAACCAATAATCCTGTACTGCCAAATGAAAATGTTTCTGTGCTACCTCCTGAAACTACCCAAAAAGAGGAAATGGTCAGCTGATTATCCTTAAAGTTGAAATTGGTTCAATGTTTTCAAAGTTCCTTTATCAACTTTGAGTTAATGAACAACAAAAGAAAAGCTTTGATATGTTCTCCTTTTCATTTTATTAAAAAATCTTTCATTGACTAATATTTTTTTTCAAACATTTGTTTGATTTTGAAATTCAAAGTCTTTAAGTTTTATTTTCTAAAGACTTCTTTTAAAAATATCCTCATAATAATTCCTATTCAGGAGTATGAACTGCTTAAATTTATCCACTGAAATATTAGAAGTATAATTTTTTCACATTCTTTTTATAAATAATGACTACCATATAGCATCATAAACAAGTGTCAGTTTGTAAAAGTATTACCTCTTGAATCAAATATTATTTGCTCGTCTTTAAAGATTAAAGAAGGGAGGGATGGAGTTGGAGTTACTTAAAGACCTTGCTGTCTTGCCAGTCACCATGGGTTTTTGATTTCTCTCTCTGGCCTGTATGTATGAAAACATGAATTGTCTATGATTTGAACTGTGTCAGACAAAGTAAGAAAAGACAACATTGATTGAAAAGAGATCACCGTCAAGTATGATGGAGTTCATGAGATCAATTTTTTTTTTTTAAATATATATGTTGAGGAAATTCAATACATTACAATGAAGAAACTGATACTAAATAATCACAATACATGTGTGTGTGACTGCACAGGAAGGGGAAGACGAAAGCAACCCTTATGAAAACATGACTTATGTGGAGATGATGCTTGCAGCCAAGAAGCTGCCGACTCGTGAGGAAGTGAGTCAGCACACATGTTGAGTCAAAAGTTCATTCTTATTTGTTGCGGCCTTTTTGGGATTGTACTTATTGTCCATATTACTTTTAAACTATATTATTTTGAATGGGTTATATTTAATGTATTGGCAGTTAATGTTTTATTTGTTACAGTATTATTGTCATTTTCTTTTCTCTTTTATGCTTGTTTGAGCATTTATTGGTCAAAATTTATGTTGTTTTATTGTGATGCTAGTTCTATCATCTTGTTGATTTTCATACGACATTTGTCTGTGTTTTTTTGTCGATGTTCATTCACTTTTTATTCAGCCCAAGTGATTGCAATTTATATAATTTGTCTTGTGTGCATGAATTGTTTCCTTTTAAAGTTGAGTTATGAATATTTCAGTTGTACCTTGATGTAATATTTCACCCTTGGGAATCTTCTTTCTATTGAACAGAAATGGGTTAGATAGTTTCTTTGTTTTTCAGTTTTATCACCCATATGAAGACTTACTTCAAAGCAGCTTTTTTATTTCTAAATTCAAAGTACTACATATGATTGCATATAAAATGTAAATGCAGTGTGATGGATATGTTTAAGAGATATTATCCATTTTTATGATGTGTTTATTCTTTTTTGGCTATATGCTGTTTTCTTGTGTTTTGTTTGAAATTGTGAAAGGCTAGGCTTGTGTTTATTTTTTCTTTGCATGCACAACCGATTGAAGGAACATGAGCCATGTGTGGTAACTATTATATTCATTTTAATGGTGGTCTTTTGAATTAGCATCACCCGATGAAAAAAATGAAGTATTCTTGATTCCTTGTAAGTCGAGAATCAAATGATGTATTTTCAAGTTTTTCCTACCTGCATTATTCCCAATCTTGTAATGAGCAATCAACAAGGTAAAGCAGGGCCCCTTTTGATAAATTTGAAAGTTTTTTCGTTTTCTCTAGGCTAAGTAAAATTTGCATCACATGACAAATTATTTCATCTTCTCAACCCCTTTTATCTCCTTGACTTACCTGACTTTATTCTATTTGATCATTGAGGAGCACTTCTCTGTTCTTTGTGCCTTCTCTGTCCTTTATATCAGTGTGTGTATGTGTGTGTGTATGTATGTGTTTGTGTGTGTGTGTGTGTGTGTGTGTGTGTGTGTGTGTGTGTGTGTAGTCATTTTTGTAAGTGTAATGTGTCCCCATCTCAAGGACCTCTCAGTTGCACATCGCTTGTTACCAATTTGTATTTTTTAATTGTTCATGTGATGTTTGTATTTTACCAGCTATCTCTGTCAAGTGCCATCGAGCACAATTCAGTGGATTTTAGGCTCTTTATGAATCAATTATTATTATTATTATTTTTATTATTACTATTATTATTATTATCATTGTTATTATTATTATCATTATTATCATTAATATATTGTGTGTTGTGGGGCCCTAAAACCTCCAATTAACAAACATAACAAATTATTAATATTATTATTATTATTTGTGCCTTCTCTGTCCCCTTTGCCTTCTCTGTCCTTTGTGCTTTCTCTGTCCATTTTGCCTTCTCTTTCCTTTTTGCCTTCTCTGTCCTTGGCACAGCCCTTCTTCATCTTTTCCCTGGTAGTACTCAAGGCTCTGTGGTAAATTGGCTCATTGGTCTTTATCAATGAGCAGATTCCACCAAGGCAACAACAACTATTGTTTGGGTTACGGTCGAGTAATACCCCTTGTATTTCTCATTATGCCCCGCAAGATTAGGCATGGTGGACTGATCTTCTGCCTGTTTTTATTTCTTGTGATCCAGAGTTCTTCACGGCTCCTTGGAGCTTGGTCCTGACACTGCTTAGGCGGTATGGAGGGATATAGATAACAAAACAAAACAGTTCTCAAGACTCTCAGTTCACTCAGGAGGCTTCTTCTCTTACAGTAACCACCTCCCCACTTAAACCCATGCACTCACACTCACACTTTTGTCAATGCAACAAGCTAATATGAAACATCTAACATTTTTAGGCATAAGAATTCAGTGAGGCTTTAGGAGATTATGGCACTTCAGAGCACTGTCCATCTAAACATCTTACAAAGGAAACATATAAGTCTATAATTTCTTTTTCTCTCCTTGTAATAATGAAGTCCATCTAAAAGCCCAAAGAAGTGATGCTTTCAGTCAGCCACATATGCAATATTCATCATACAAGAAAAGAAATGATGATGATAATAATCTTTGTCTATCATAATGACAATCACAAGAATAATAATAGTATAATGATGATATTAAAAGTGATTAAGTTGAGATTGACAATGTTATAATATCTTGATTTTCCTTAGCCCCAGTAATGTTTGGTTCTCACTGCTTTTAGACCTGGCAGCACTGATGGTTACAAAAATAATACTAAAGATGAATCCTTGTCTTTGCAGGTTCTAGATGGTCTTGGTATGGGCCCACAAGGACCACCCATCCCTCCCCCTGCTGTCTTTGGAGTTGTTCCATACCCTGTCAAACGAAGACCACCCCCTTTGTCAGAAATTGGAGGCCGCTATGCTTTTGTTGCCTCTTCGCCAGATGATCCGTATGTTGATGATGATATTTCAATTCTTATCATTTAAATGTACAAATGAACTTCTTTTGAAAATCAATTTTTATAATTTGTGCAATAACTATTCAAGAAAATGGTTATATTTCAAATCTCTGGGCTAAAACATCCCAGCTTTGCATTTATTGCTTTGTGATGTCCACTTTTGCTTGCTAAGATTTTTATATGTGACTTGTGGTGATGGGAATTTATTTCAAACCAATGGATTTTGATAGTCTGGTGCTGTTTTTATATGATTGTTTGTGTAATGTTTATAACAAAAATTTCAGAAGTACTGAGTTATCATGTGACTTTTTTTAACGTTTGAAAGAAATCAATTTAATCAGGTTTTTTAAAAAAAAGAAACCTGTAGTCTCTTTAAAATTCTCGTGAAATGTGTTTGGCTGATATGTTTTTTCTTCTTCTCCTGTTATTATACCAGCGGACAAAATGAGTATAACTGTGCAAATCATTTACCTTATTTGTGTTCATTGGTTGTTGAAAGTTATTTAAGCACTGAATTCAATGTTTTGAAAACTGTATTGATTTTTTAAAATTTGTACAAATTTATAGAAACTCAAAAGCGCTTTTGGCTAACATTTGAAAAAGCTTAAGAGAAAACAAATAAAATTTTCACATCTGACTCATTGAGGAACATGACAGTAAGAGAAAGAAAATATGTACAATCTTTGGATATAAAATCTAATGAAAAGAAACTCTCACATAGAATTATTATTGTAGGCCTCATATATGTTTTAAAAAATATGCTATCAGCAACTCCTGATTGCAGTTCACATCTGTTCTTTACCTTTTTATTATATAATTCAAATTTTGAATTGTACAAAAGTCCATAAAATTCTGGTGTGCTGTGATAAATGAAATTACATTAGCTGCATATTGTATTTGTTCTTACCAGAGAAATTTTTTAATGGGGCATGCGGGTGGGAAAATGACCAATTTTGACAAATTTTTCACAAAAATTATTTTTGTATCAAACAATTCCCTAATATATATACTTTAACTAGCAATAAAGATATGTTAATTTATATGTAAACAACTGCTCCAAAATTGTACCTAAAGATCTTCCCTTTACAGGCATTTTGAGAAAAAAAAATTCTTCAAAGTCATTTTTCTCTACATTATTACTTAGGCATACCCAGCTTCACTAGAATCTTAAAATTTCTAAAACTATCATAATTACAACTACAGAGTTCGGCATGGATACTCTCAGATAGTTACCAGAGGTACTCAACTAGGTTTTATGTAAATAAATTACACATTTATTTTGTACTTGTGGGTGATTTCAAATTCATATTTAGTCAAAAAATCTCTGATTCATAAATATGAATTTTCAAACTCTCATGAGAAATAGTCAAATGCATTTCAAGTGATAAAAACTAGTCAGTTACCTAAACTATGATTTAAGAACATGGTTGGGGTAAAAGAAACTTGATATCTTTGATACTTGCAAAAATTTTAAGATTTAAAAAAATGAAGTTTTTTTTCAACATGGCGGCCGTTACCATGGAAACGGTGAATCCAAAATTATTATTTTTCATCTCATTAATGGTTTTTTATTGGTACCTAACATCCCTCCAAAGGAAATTTTTCTCAGATGAATAGTTTTGAAAATAGGTTTCCTTACCAGCATGCCCCCTTAATATTTGAAGCTTTGAAATTATAAGCATGATGTTTTTAATCAATCAGGTCATGTAAGGATGGTAATACAAGATGGATCATAATCACAAGATTTTCAGAGATATCTAAGTCAACATAGTGAAGTAATGGGAGTTTGTTCTTTTTTCAAGTGTGGAGATTCTGCATTGAAATATAATCCATTTGTTTCTTATTTAAGAGATTCTAGTACCAAAATATATTTTCTCTTTTCTCCCTTGATAGCAACATTGGTCATGAAGATAAAGGAAAGGAAGCAGAATTGGAAGACGAGAATGCCATGACTCCTGATAAGGCTAAAGATGACCAGCCCACGCCAACCAAAGGCAAAGCTGCCAAGGGCTCTGAGAAAGGTCGCACCAGCACAGAGGGCAAGGTAGACCGTAAACGTAGTGCAGAGAGACGGAAGCAGATGAGGCGAAATTCTACCAATGTGGCTTCACCACCACCCGGACAGTCCACTCCTGTGTCTGACATCGATAATTTAAGGTAGCCATCTTATAATAGTTTATTTTGCTTTATCGAAATATCTCAATAGCATCTCTAGCCCTTATATTTTTTATCTCAGTGACTGAAAGCAGCCAATGAATTCTTTTTTCTATTCTTTAATCTTTACTTCACTTTCAAAGATTTTTTTTTTCACTATTTCTTTCTGTCTACATTATTCTTTGATTTTTAAATATCTTTTTTTAATTACTGGCACAAATATTATTTGTTATTTACTTTTTCTAAATTAGTGGAATGTACTTTTTTTTTCTTTTACTCATTCTTGAGGTGCCTGTTTGGAGTTGAATACTTTTTGCATGAAAGTCTGTTTTTCAACAACTTTTTATGATCTCAGTTTATATCAATATATTTTATTCATTTCCGAGCATATTTTAATTTGGGCCTAATAATGCATCAAAAGTTAGTTTCCTAAATTTATCTGATACATCTGATTAAATCATAAGTCAAAATATGATGGACTTTTCAATATGAAAAATTTTAAGTCCAAAGAGAACAGCAAATTCTTTCAGATCAGTCATTCATTCCTGTTTATCCTCTTACTCTGTAAAAACAATATTGATGTGCAAAATATATCATCTATTATTGTGTTCCAATACAATCTTCCGTTGCTAGGCCAACTTCTCGACCAGTTTCCAGAGAGGGAATCAGGTATAAACAGTTAGCCCTAGCAGCTAGTTAATTCATTCAACAAAATTCTATGGTGACATTTCCTGAGCTGTAATATTTCATTATAATTGAAACTAGAGATTAATGTTAGGATTTTTTATTTTATATTGTACTTTAATGCTTTATAAAGTTGTCTGTTAATCTTTTGCCTAACATCCAGTCTTTATTTCTAAATGACAATAAATGACCAGCTGGTACCAATAATCTTAGTTGCACCTTACCATCCATCTCACAGCTAGGAATAATTTTAACATTCCTTAGTTATGCATTAGTTTATTAATGTAAGGTGAAATTGCATAATGTCAAAATTCTAGCAAAATTATGAGAAAATGAAATTAAATACAGAAGTTTGGATTAATTTTTCATTTTTGATTTGTTTTGATGTCCCATAATATAAAAGTTTGCCCAATAAATATGAAACGTGTACATTTCACACTTAGAAAATCAATGCATCAGTATCATTGTCTTGATATTTTTCCATAATGTAATACTGTTATCTTATATATTAAGTGGTTCCATCCTTTAATAAGATTTCTCTAACTGAAGGCATTTTTCCTATCCCAATGGTTTTTTATCATGGCTTATTAAGCATAACATGGACAACTCTATTGCTGATGGAGATTCGTCCTGTAAACTTAAAATTTCCTTTTCTCATCATTAAAATTGCTGTGTCGTTTTTTTACCCCATCTTTTCTTTCCTCGTCCCAAATTGTCTCTCACATTTAATGACCAGGGTATAAATTTTATGACTTGCTTCTATGCAAAAACAAGGCTACTTCTATATTTTTTTAAATGGGAGAGATGAAAGATGGCTAAATAAGACAAGAAAAGATAATGATCCATGGAAGAAATGTCACTAATACATCAAAGCTGTGAAAGACTTAAGGAAGACAAATTAAAGTTGAATGATGAAAATACAGAGGCTATGTTGGTTGAAAGGAAGAGGATGAAAGTGAGATCGAATGAAACACAAATTAATGTGAACAGTTTTGAAATTGACTTTGTAGACAGTGTAAAAAATCTATTAATAGACTTGAAAAGGATTAGTTCCATTCAAAAACTATCTCTGAAGAAACTTGTACTTAACTCATCTCCTTATGTTTTCAAAACTTGACTATTGCAACTACCACTTTTACGGGAATTTTTTTTCAGCTGCTCAGGGAAGTGAGAGTACCTTCAATATAATCGTTTTATGGCTTGTGTATGCCTATGAAGTCTATCATGTTGCATACCATTTGAAAGGGAAAAAAAGTGTAAAAGATGAATAAGATTAACTTTAATTGAAATGTAAGGGTTAAAAATTGTTTTGTTGAGAAGTGAATATAAAAGGGAAAAAAACAAAAAAAATCTACTTAGGACTACTACTCACAATTATCAGTGTTAGTATTGTATTTAGTATCACAAAATACTTTACGGTCATTTGATTGAAGTAAAAAACATACTTTAACTCGCATCTACTGTTTATTGTCAGCAACTGCTCAAACAATTCTAAATTTCAAGCCTTCTAGTATTTCATGAAATCAAAACTCATACAAAGTGCTTCAAAAATATAGAAAAATACTTGTCCAAAGCTCCCTCCGGTTAGAAAAATCTGCCTTTGGAACTTAGGAGTGCAAGGTCTTTGGAGGAATTCAAAAGCGGTTTAAAGACTCATCATTTTAAAATATATTTTTTTACTGAACTGGCACTGTTTGACATTTTTATATGAAAATTTACTTATTCGAGTTACCTTTCTACCCTGGAAAAAAGTAATTGATTTATTAATGTACATGTTTTAGTATCTCTGAGACTGTTAAGCACTTAGAGCTTGCTTATTGTTACATGTTATTACTATAGAGATGTGCGTATTAATATTATTATTATTATTATTATTATTATTATTATTAATATTATTACATTATTATTGCTATTATTATTTTATTCATTGATGTTAGGAAAGAACTTTTATACTCCAAAAGTAACCATGGTTTCAAAGTTCAAAGCACAGTTTTTGCCCTGCCAGGTGTATGCAGCTATCCCTTTTTCACCAAATGACAAATATCATTTAGATATCAACAGGCTATCTGTAGGAAGAACAATAAAACCATCCTTGTGTTTGAACTCAAGTTGTTGAGAAGCATGAATGATTTACGTTGTAGAAACTCATGTTTGCCTCTGCTGAATCCAACACAGATATGTAAAGAGCTTAGCCCTGAAGAAGATTGTACCAGAAATACACTGACAATAAAAAAGGCCAAAAGATGGTTGATGCTTAAGGGCAATTTTTGTTTTTGTTTATTTCCTTCATCCATCCTGAATGCTTTTTAACAGATACTCCCTGAAAACTCTGGGATGTTTTCCCTTGCCATTTGATACCTCTCTTTTGAAATGACGACTCTTTGACTCACTGTCAAATTCAAACCAAATGACTATTTATATTTTACCAGCAATGCAATTATTCTAATAACCAGATAGAATTCACTTAAAAAGATCAAGTTATCAAACAGTCTTTCCTTTGATCCATTGGGATTTCATTTGCTCTTAATATGTCTTACACACACACATCAACAAAAATATTCAGTCAATATAAATTGAAGAAGCTCAAATTATCTAAAGAAGATATTCTAATGTCCAAGAAAGTCTGCATATAAATTGGGTTTGTTTTCTGTTTTTTGCACAATACTAAGATTCAGCTGCCCCTTGAAATTAAATGCAATAGAATTTATTTATTAAAAACAGTAGATATGCTTTTATTATGAATGTTGTCAATGGACAGTCTTGACTTAATGCTGCTTGGTGTTCTGTTAATTTTTTTTTCTACACCTACTATTTTTTTTTATTTCTTTTTTCTTTTTTTTTCCTGGCTTTTAGGTTGATTTGCTTTTCAAATTTGAAATCAATTTCTTTAAAATTGAGCTTTTTATTCTTCCCAGGCAGCAACATTTTGACAATTATTTAAGTATCAAAATTACTAAAATTTAATCCACTTTGCTTATTTCTTATTCCTGCGTCCAAAATAAAAAGAATGGAACTAAATTTAATGAATGTCCAGCAATATGATCTTGTCCTTTCATATGTTTATCAGCAGTCGCCAGGGTGTGCGATCTGGCACAGATGAAGAAAAACCTGCCAAGTTGTAAGTTATAAATTTCAAAACCTGAAAAAGTAAATCCCACTGCTAATCACATTTGAGGCTAGATTTGAATTAGAATGTCACTCCTTGTCACACCTATGAACTATTGTTTTGTTTTGATGTTTCATGTTTCCAACAACTAAAAGTTTCATGAGAACATTTATATGAAATTCAATCACATGCAATTGCACCCTTTACTTCACAAGATGATGTGGATTTAATCTGAGAGCTAAAAGAGAAATAATAATAATAATATAAAGCATTTATTGAGTTGCTCTTTCCACGTTGAAAACATCTCAAAGCGCAAAAAGTAACATTGTGAGAAGAATTAAATCACATAAAACGTTCAATGAGGAATTAAAATAAGCCTCAAACTATTTGTAATGAACGACTATTTTTTTCCCTTGTAATATCCACTTTTATATTGAGTTTGTAAGGGTTATTAAGTTTCAATTTTTAGCAAGGCTTTAGTCTGGGTCAAAGGTATTTTTGATGGGTTTGTTATCCTCTTTCAAATTGTTTCACTTTGTCGGTCATCTCACTTTCCAAGGTTTCTTGGGAATATTCTCCTCAGCAAACCTTCAGAATAAACAACTGGCCTTTTACCTCTGAATAATGGCTTCAGTAAATATGATATTGAGATCTCCATAATGTTTATGGGTGAATGACCTGAGCAATGATATTGATGTTTTCTGTATAAAAATTCTCACACTTTTAAAAATTGAGATTGGGTATCATTCTGTTCTTAAAGATTCAAATAATATCAGAAGTAGAAGCCATTTTTTTTTTTCTTTATTGAGAATTCAAATAAATAATTTATTCAAAGAACTTATTCATTGGTAAGTTGATATATACAGGGTGTTTTTTAATGATGTTTCGATATATATTTAGAATAACTAAAAAAACAAGAAAGATAGTTGAAAAATTCTTTGTGCAAGGCAACAGATTTATTGGCATTGCGTTAGGTGCTAACACCAATATCTTATTAAAGACAGCTATGAAATTATGACACTGTAGGTAGACTGTATTGTTTTTGGATCATGATGCACAAATGAACAGAAAATTGTCCATTATTAACACAATTAGTCTTATGATAAGAAAACTTTTGACAATTGAATTTGAATAAATAAGACACATAAATGGCAGGGGTAGCTTCAATAAAGAGTTAATCAGAGCTCAACCTGTGCAACATTGTTTCTGTCATGATCTCAGCTCTTGCCAGGAGTTTTATGTTATTTCAGCATGATTGTCTCAATGTATAAAGCTCCCCGTTTCAAGTGCCTTAAGTCTTTTAAAGGGGCTGAGAAAATGGAATATTTTATGCAATGCATCTAAAAAGAATGACCAGAGGGGTTATTTCGGGTGAGCTTGGGGTGCCAGGCGATGGTTTGCTTACTTGTTTTCTATGCAATTGACATTGGCTGACTCAACCAGGTTCTTGTGCCAGGTCTGAATGGTGTAATCTTAGGATGTGTACACTGCTAGTGTAAAATAAGTGATGGTGGGCAAATTCCAGATAAATCAATAAATAATTATAAATTGTATGAGTAGAAATTGAGAAGACGAAGCTTCAAAAAGAGGAAAAGGCCTAAAAAGGAAAATTTGCCTCAGAGTTTTAGTTGCCATGACTTGACGCACATTCTCTGCATTGCCAGACTGGATAAACTTTTCTTTGTGTTTTTGCCTCGTCAATCTTTTAACTATGCGAGAACAAAAAAGAAGAAGAATTTCTTGACATGTACAGCTATTACACTTTTGAAAAGGGTGCTGTAGCAGACCCCGGGTTCAATTTCCTGTTCAGACAACTTACATCCTTCCTGTTTTTTTCTATGGATTTCACTCGTTTTTACCATTTTCTCTATTTGTCATCTAATTCAAAATAATGTGATAAATGTCCTGCCTTGTCTACTTAAGTATCTTTAGAGGCTCTTATAAGTCAGTCAGGCTTATATGTTAAGTTGTTGTACGACATCGAAGATCATATGTTGTAAAGATTTTATGAGATTAACACTGATGCCATCACTCCAATTAATAATTTTTTTAAGCAAAAAAAAGGTTTCCATTTAACTGTTTGCCTTATTGGTGTCTTTTCAATAATCCAATAATCAAAGATATGAAATGTTCACATCAATCATATTGATAAAAAGAAAGAATTGATTTGAAAAGAGAATATGTGTGCCATTTGATTGAAGTTCTTGTTTTAAATAGATCCTCTTTTTAAATAAAAAGCTACATTCAACAGCCTCCTCTTTCCTGCTGAACTCCCATTCCTGCTTAATGCCTGCTTGCTCTTACCTGCAGTCTACAGATGGTGTACTTAACAAAAAGTTTTTGTTTTTTTCTACAATACCCCGTTCTCTGTAATGCTGCCATTTACCTTGTCCCACAGCCTGTAGTATGAAAGGTTTTGTTTTATGTGAAATATGAAGTGTGTCATTGACATAGGAAAGAAGGATATGTGTAACTCAAAAATTTCTTGAAGACTTTCATGTAATCTACTTTTAGGAGGACACATATTCAATGAAAAGAAATGTTCCTTTGTGAAGGGTTCAGCTTAAAAAAAAACCAAAAAACTCTTGACTTATCAATCTCATTATGGAAATGAAATCAAAATTATTTTTTTTTATTTTGTTAAAACTTAAATGGAGACAATTTAAAGAATCTAGAATGTGAACAGATCCGACTCCAACTTTCTTTCTTTCTTTCTTTCCTTTTTTAGTGTTGATTAGAAATCTTTCTTACGATTGGGCCTTAATGCAGATTATGTGCACTACTTTTTTAACTGTATATTATCCACTAGCCAAACAATTTTCTTTCTTTTGATTCAAGAGTGAAGCCTACACTCAAAGATCATTCCTGATTGCAATCTAAGATTTGAGAAGAAAAAAAAATGATAAAATATGAAGTCTTCATCCTGAAATTGTCATGATACAGTTACCG
The DNA here is from genome assembly GCA_039654465.1 of Melibe viridis. Lineage (NCBI taxonomy): Eukaryota > Metazoa > Mollusca > Gastropoda > Nudibranchia > Dendronotidae > Melibe > Melibe viridis. The sequence continues at coordinate 1,708 of JBCIKM010543187.1, read as the reverse complement.
TTACAAATTCCTCTATAGTTTTGAAATGTTTGGTAGCATTTTTATTTAAGAACAGAAGATTAGATATTCAGAGTCATACTGGCTTATTTTGATAATAATAGTTGGTTTATATATATACACCAGGGTGCTCTTTGCAATACCATTACATCCCTGGCAGACAACAAACATATAACATGTATGACCAGACAAGTCGCCTATTGGGCGTGTTACAATTATTTGATCGCCCTGTGGTAAAACAGCTCATTGGTCTGTCTCAATGAGCAGATACCACCAAAGGCAACAGCAATAATTGTTTGGCTTAAGATCAAGTAATACCCCTTATGGATTGCTCATTACTCCATGCAAGATTAGAGGCATGGTAGACTGATCATCTGCCTGTCTTCATTTCTTGTGATCCAGAGTTTTTCCCAGCTCCTTGGAGCTGGGCCCCAACACTGCTAAGGTGGTATGAAGTGATATGAATAACAAAACAAAACAATTTTTTGGACTGAGAGACAATATTGTCCGCAACCAGGGGGACCTACTAGCCTTACATCCATCTCTGATAGGATAAGGTAAGTTTAATAAATTGCCTTACCCAAAGACACAACACAATGGCATCGGTAATACTAGAACCCATACTCTTCAGCATAGAAGAGCAACACCTCACCAGTTGAGCCACTGAGCCCATGTAGGGATTAATGTAGAATTTTGCCTGGACTGTAAAGTTGACTGTAATATGGCAGCATGACAAGAGATAATGCTCTTTCAAGTCGAAATCAAAGAAGTATCTAAACTACTTTAGACCCTTTGTTTGACTTATCATTTCAACACCTATGCCTTTTGGAAGGTTTTCTAAATTTCTTTCTTTCTTTCTTTCTGTCTTTTTTTTTTTTTTTTTTTTTTTTTTTTTCCCGCCACCAGCCTTTTTCTTATATTGTCATTGTGTAATTCTGGCCTTTTTGTGTGTTTTATTTGGGAGTCTGATTGTTCTTCCCATCTGGTTGTTGCTATGAGCTTTTGAATGATGTAATGGTTGCAAGTTTCCTCTGCTCTTAGAGATGATGTATACATGATTCAAATTCTTCAAAAAGTCATGCATAGAAAGTCAGCAGATATGGTTGTTTGTTATGTGCAATTCATCTCCATTGTTCACAGGCTAACCATTCATCGCTGGACTGTGCCGGCAGGTGGAGATGTCACCTTGAAACTTCGCTTCTCATCGGACGACCTTGGTCAGTTTGATCAGACCTTAAACTTTGAAATTGTAGGGACACGTCGACGCTACCAACTATTTTGTAGAGGTGTCTGTTCTTTTCCAACCATCAGCAGAGAACCAAGGTATGGAGAAGCACATTTTCTGATGAAATCATAGTAACAATGATGATAATAGTTATAATTCATTCTAACCCAATGAGGAAAATTAATTTCGTAGACTTGATTCTTAGTATACAAAAAGAGCACTAAGACACCAATAGAATGAATGAGGTGGGAAGGTGAACATCTGAAAGAAAATTTGCTTTCAGGGAAATAATTAGCTTGCTAGCAGCATGAAAAATCATAGGTGCAAAGAAAACAGCAAGCATAGAGTTCTTTCATGAATTATTTTAATAACGCCTTTCAAAGCTTAAAAAAACCCAAAGATATTCATAAAAATGAAAAGCAAATAGTATAGACACAGTGCCGAGGTGAGTCAAAGCCATAGAGAGAAAGGAAAAAAACAGGAAGA
>JBCIKM010543077.1:0-17803 GCA_039654465.1 Melibe viridis | reverse complement strand
ATTATGGACATCTTTTAGTATATTCAGACAAAATTAAATCCTAGTGCATATTTTTCCCATCAATAGCTTCAGGAATTTTCACTTTAAGCAAACAAATATGCTGAGTCTTATCCCTCTTTAGTCTTGAACGGTTCGGTATCTTCTCAGGAAGTTCAGGGTTGTAACTTGTATATCATTTCTCCTCGTCATTTCCACTTCTTTAAAATACCATCCCATGAAAAGCTCAAAATGCTGCTTGTGATTTATGAGGGAAAATGTATCCTACTGTAAACAGTCTATGCTAAAAACCACAGAGAGAACCCTATCCTTCACCAATAATAACAGAGCAAAACGCAATGCATGACAGAAAGAGTGAGAGTGCATCCTCGCAACAAACCGGAAGAATCGAGGTAAACCTGGTGAGGTCAATTCCTTTGCTAGACCTCTAAAAAAGCTTAAAAGATCCTCAATTTTAGTCTCAGACAGCAAAATAACACCATCTTTAGTGGATTCCAGGGGATTTAGATAAAATAAACACCCATCCTGCCAACAGTAAACTTTAGAAAGGCAAGCAGAGGGTCAAGAAAGAAAAATATAAATGCCAACATTTTAAAACACAACATTTGGGGATGACAAAATAGCATTATGTGATCAACTATTTAATTTTCTGAGTTGGAACCATTTCATTCCTCAAACTTTTCCACTTGCTAAACTGATTTCAAGAGTAGAAGGATATGTGCAACATGTTAGGACAGAGCAGTCAATTCCACTGATGTGAAATTTACATGAAACCTCATCAATTTATCCATTACTCGCACAGGAAAGCTTCATGGTACAAAATAAACATTTTTATCTTTCGAATTAAACACTTATTCAACTTGATGTGCATGTATTATAAGGTATATTTAACAAATATTTTTGGTGGGTTCTTGTTGCTAACCTCGGGTTTGGAATCGACGCCATTTTCAAACTTCCGTTTTCATTCTGCAGTTACAGCTGTGATGCAGAACTACTATATATTGGCTTAAAATTTAATCTACATCAATATTGTCCTGATTATATTTAAATGGTCAAAGATGACTCTTAGATCATGAATTTATGCTAACATTAAAACTTATTAAAATTTTATTATATGCAAATTTGGGGTCAACGTTATGATAACCAACACCATAAACACAAAGGCAGTATTATTGCGATCCAAGCATTTGCATAAATCTTTTTCAGCATTAATTGACTCAAATCATTTATACCTTCTTCTGTAATCGAAAAAAATATTGATCTGTGAAAATATTAACTAGATTTATCGATTTTTCAACTGAAACGAATCGTATATCATTTCTATTGGAACTATATTAGCTTGCGGTTTTCAACTGTTTAGTAAGTGACATGGCACTAGCATCGGTGAAGTTCAATGGAGTTGTTTTCACAGGGATAAACCTGTCTTGACGAAGTGAAATTTGTGTTTGTTTGTCCGTGAGATGCCTGTGTGATAAAGAAAAAGTCAGAAATGTCATCAGAATTGGATGATGTGTACAATAAGTTCAAGCCTCCTCCAGAGGCCCCTGTTTTTACTCCAAGTGAAGAGGAGTTTGCGGATCCCCTTAGTTTCATCGCCAAGATACGGCCCATCGGCTTGCAGAGTGGCATTGTGAAGATAAAACCACCACATGTAAGTTTTTATTTCTTAGAGTAGTGAATAGATTTAAATAACGGACTTGTAACATGAGGTAGAACTTTCTGCTTTCTTTTCTCAAGGTATTGTCATGTATACTCCTTGCTTCCCTTCGTTTCTATCTTATACGTGCCGTTGGTTTCCCTAGGCATGGCGACCACAGACGTGGGTGAGGTCTACCGTGTATTCACATCAGTAATGCCTATTGCATCGTCAGTCTTTAGATGGGTGTGGATCTGTTTTCAACAAATTCCCCCATTCACTTTTCCTGTTAAAAGTCTGACAGGGATGAAAAATCCTTTTAATATTTCAGAATGAGCAGTCAAAGGAAACAAAGGTTTCTCACAGCTTTCTCACTCCAGTTAGTATGAGAGAAACCTATGTTCTCTCATTGTTCCTTCAGCCTTGGCCATGAAATCTCACCAATCAATATGGCCTCCCCAGTAGCCAGACTTCAGAGGAAGAATTTTTTAAATAATATGATGCTACTTGACAAGTTTCTGTTTCCTTATTTCACCCAATATATAAAAAAATCCCTGATATATCACTTCTTGTTGGAAAATAGTTACTTTCAACCTTACTGCCAGTTGTTTAGGTAGAAAATCAAGTTTTATATAACTACCTTTCTCAGGAAAAGATGCCAGTGTCACTAAGTCCCAGATATCATCTAGAAGCACAATTGATGGGTGGGTGGTCTTGTTTTTAGTGAGCTAAGTGGGGTTTTGAGATGGGCTTTTTTAAAAATTTTTTTATTTTTATAAATAATAATAAGAAGAAATGGTTATAAATTACTTAGTATGTTATTAATTCTGCATCTTGTCTTCTTTGTCTCATACAGGATTGGCAACCACCGTTTGCAGTCAATGTGGAAAGTTTCAAGTTCACCCCAAGGATACAGAAACTTAATGAGCTGGAGGTAATTGAATCTGTATGTAGCCTGTTATAGATTTGTCATGGTTACATTTGACGTGAATGACCTTTTGGAAATTTCGGCTTTGTCCAGTATATTGCTTTAAAAAGTTATTCAAGTGCTTCTGCTATTCATGAAAAATAACATCAAAACTTATTTGGCTTTCAATTATCCCTTATTTTTGTTTTTTGTTTTCTCTCATTTCAGGCACACTCCAGAATAAAATTGAACTTCTTCAACAGACTCTACAACTTTTGGGATCTGCAGGTTTGGGGTTTGCTTTGATCTTATAACTTTTTTGTGCACAAGATGTTGAAGCAAAAAATTATTGTAGAATTATATAGACATTAGGAATGTTAACTTTTGAAACTGTAAGAAAGATAAAGATCCGTAACTCCTCTGGTGCAGTGATCATATAAGTGAAATTGGTGACTGCTTTTACCATGCTGCTTATTTTTAAAGAAATTGAGATCCCATTTCTTTTGCATATATGTGACTCTTTCATTGCTATTTTTTTACTTATTTCATTCTAGGGATGTACTCTGAAGATACCAACTGTGGAAAGGAAGCTTTTGGATTTATACAATTTATTCAAGGTAAGTTTGTTCCACATGGAGGTGATAAATTCATGGAAATGTGGTGATTAAATAAGCTGAAATGTGTTTGTGAAGATTATTATCATCTATGTGGTTTATGGTTTTTGAGACAGCTTCGTTGTCAAAGATAAAAGGTTTTGGCAAAGCCAATAGAGTACTGTGTATTTTGATTACACAAGAATGCTGACCACAGTTTGCTTCTTGTACCATCTGAAATTGGACAAGATTAATTGTGGTATTACTGTGTTCAATAAGTTTCCAGACTTCTCAATGCGTAAAAACTACTCACTGAATGGGCCTTTTCTCATGAAACCTTTAAATTAGCCCCTTTTTGAGCTGACAAACCGATTTCAATGATCCTGAGGAGAACAAGACATCTCCTGCAGCTCCTGACGTTCTCAATGTCAGGCACGCTTTGTGAATCTCAATGTTATGTCAACTGAACGCTAAAAACTGTGTTATCACTACAATTGTAGGTTTAATGTTCTTGAAAAAGGTACATGGTCTATTTCAGGAGAATAGGATCATTGGTTTTATGTGCTTTGAGGCTATTTCTGAACAGCTAGGACCAGAATAAAGTGACGACAGTACTGGGCATTGCTATGTTCTTTGCACCGTTTTGGATAATTTTTTTTTGTTCATAGAGATTTACATAGCGTTGTCTGACATTGGGACAATAAGGGAGCTGCAGGGGGCGTTCCTTTCACTTCAAGGTCGTTGCAATCAGTCTGTCAACTCACAAGGGGACTAGTATGAAGGTTCCAATGGCAAAAGCTTCATTCAATGAGCAGTCTTCGTGATAACTGTCTTGAAACAAATTGATCACAGTAATAATATATAGAATTCAGTTGATGGAAGCTGTCTTTCAGTGTGAAATGACATCAAATATGGGTTTCCAATGTTTCTGTGGTATTCTGTTTCTTCTTCAGATTAATGGGTCTGTTTCATATTTTCACTCGAAGCAAGTGATGAAAGTATTGTTCACTTTTTATTTTGTCAGGATGGACAGATTTTGATGAATCATTTTATGATTGTGAAAAATGGTTTCATTGAAATAGTTCGAAATTATTTGCAGTGGCAGTATACATGATTCATTCTACATTGCACTGTTGAATGAATGCTGCCAATACCCTACTGCCCTGCCATAGAATTCTTCCTTTTGGCAATCAAAATTTTAACTTGTGGTACATTCTGAATGGTTAGTTGCTATCAAAATGCACTTAGTACTGAGGTGCTCCCAAAACGCAATAGAGAATTTTGGCTCTGTCTGGATTAATCTTGTTGACGTGTCTTGGTTCTTATGATGATATTTTCTGCTTTTGAAGCTATCTTGTGTTTCAAATGTCCCATCCAAGTCTTCTTTTTAACTTCTTCACTTTACCCTGGGTGCCTCAAGGCCCTTCACTTTACTTTGGAGTAGAGTGTCAAATGGGCGGTGCATGCTAAATACAAATTTTCTGATGTTTTATGAGGTTGATTGCAATGTGACACTATTCAGTACTTCCCTGGGTTTTTGTCTGGGATGGATGATGGTTCTGGCCGTGAATTCAGTTTAGAAACTGACAAGGGTTGACAATTCTAGGGCTTCAATGTCATGTATAGATGACGATTTTCTCTTCAAGAACAATGTTTCTATTGAAGTTCTGTGGTAGAGTTGTTTTTGGGTTGATTTTTTTTCAGTTGAAAATGACTCTACGTCTAAAGCTTTATATATGGCACTTTATTATAATGTGCATTTTTTTTTTGCTCCTGTGAGTTTGTAGTGTGTCCTTGTTTGCAGTTGATATCAGGATTGCTCTGACTATTGTCTCAGACATTCTTCTCCCAGTAAAGCTATTACACATTGCAATTTTTTCCTTGCAGGTTTGTTAAACATTTTTTCAGTTGTGTTTTTTCTAATTTTGTAGGTCTTAACTGAAAAAAAAAGATGGTTGCCATGTTGTGGCCTCCATTCTTTGTCCATGGTTATGAAAGGCTTAGTGACCTTGACCTTCATGAGAAACCTCCCCACTTAAAGTATTAGTAGGTAATGACCTCTACTTCAGGAAATGATGTACATAGAAATAGTTTTGTGCTTCACATTTTGAAAGGAAGCTGACTGGGTTTGGATTTGCTTGAGGGCTCCTGGAATACATACATTAGGGTTGTTTTGTCTTCCTTATATTTTAAAAGTAGTCTCTTAAATTTATGTCAACTGGCTTGTATTTTTTTTTTTTTTTTCAAGGGTAGCTGCAATGTCAAGTTTTTCTCTTCTTTTTTTTTTTTTAATAGAGTGAGATCTCTAAGATATAAGGCTGGTATAAGATAAGCGTGTTTATTACTCAATGGCAGATTTCAGTTTTGCTATTTGACCCCCTTTTTTTTTCATTCTGAGGTAATCTTGCCGTACATCATTTTTGTTACAAGGAGCCTGTCTCAGTGCTAAATTGTTATTGTCCCTTTGTTTATGGAATTATTTATTTTCTTTACTTAAGGTTGGTTTTGTAGTGTGAATAGATTTTTAAAATTTTGTATTTAAAATGTCTTTCCATCAGGCTCTTAAAAGTTAACATTTTTAAACTTCATGTAGGGACTTTTTTATGTTGGGGGGGAGGGTGTGTTACTACCTACCGAATTGAAGGTAAATTTAAAATCATTATGAGAGAGAAAAGGTTTTATAATGGGGTGGAGGTGAAGATGCAATGGGTATACCCTGTAATTTTATTTTATTCTTTCAATCTGATAAATCCAGATTATTTTTTTTGTGATAAAACATTTTTCAGAATAGCTTTGATGGTAAAATGACAGTGGTGCTGTAAGAGTTTCTCATGTTCTCTTCACTTTCTCCTTTCATTGTACAGTTTGTAGAAGATGCTGGTGGTATGGACACTCTCACCAAAGAACGACGCTGGTCACAGATTGCAATCAAGATGGGTTTCCCCCACGGGAAGGGCATTGGGGGTACCTTAAAACACCACTACGAGCGTATTCTTTACCCATTCTATCTTTTCAAAAAGGGAGAGACAGTCAATCACATACCAGAGGTAAAGAAAAATGCTGAAAGTAGTTGAATAAAAAAGACATTCCAACATAAGATTAAATTTTCATGAGAAGTTGATTTGTTTTCTAGTCTACCTGTATCTATGCTAGTCTGATAAGAGTAATTGATAACGTAAGAGAACGTCAAGCTCTTACTTATTTTGAGATGTATATACTCCAGGTCCTTTAGCTGAAATATATTCATACAAAGAAGCAAGCATACAGAAACCAACATTAATTGTCGTATAGATAATCTGTCAATGATATCCTCGACGTTGCAATTTGAGATGGTTTTACACACATTCATACACATTTAGGAAGAGTGTTCAAGAAGTCTTTACCCTGACCATGAAGGGATGGAGTTACAAAACATTCTCAGAGAGTAATATCGGTGGGTGAAAAATAAAAAAGGTCCAAAACTGGTCTTAAAAAAAAATATGTAATAATTAACGATGTTTAACAAAACTCAGCATAATCAATGATCAACGTCTAAATTCAAGATTTGTAGAGTTTCAATGTGATGTTGTAATAGACAAGTGAGATATGACCGTTTTATTAAGACTAACCGAAAATACCCATGTCATAGACTTCAGAATCGCTTTATGTTCGCATGACCAACATTGTAATACACACTTGGTAATGTCAGATCAGTTGTACTGAATATTATGGCAACAAAATGAACTCGTCATTACGTGACAGACAAACACTCTGATCAAGATTGTAATAAGAGTAGACTTGTTTTAAAGTGGGATCATTAATTTTTTTTTACATGAGAATTTTCCTCTTCTTTTAAATTTTGTGTTGAATTTGATATCTTGTGCTAATTTGCTTACTCCTTTTTTGAGGCACCATAACAAAAAAAGTACAAAAGATACAGATGTGAAATTTGTTTATACTAAACATAGATACAAAAACAATTGTTTTTCTTTAATTCAGAATTTTAAAGCATCACAATATACTGCTTTCTTTTTACAGCAAAAGCCAGTTTTATCTGAGGAGCTCGATAAATCCGACAAAGACTACAGGCCTCATTCCAAAATGAACTCAGAGAAGCAGAGGAAGTCAAAGAGGGCTCTGAAAGACGTAATTGTTGTCTTCATTTCAAATTTATTGAAAATTGTGCTTTAAAAAGTTAACCTGAGCAAGCTTTTGTGTGTTTGTTGTGTCAGCACTTTAAAGTGTTTGAAAATGGCATAGATCCATTGACTTGTGTTATCCCTCTTATTTTGGAGAGTTTATTCCAAGTGTTTTATTTCTCACAGTGTTTGAGTGCTTTGTTCCAAGTTTTGAAAGAAATAAGAACTGGTTAGATCAGATCTATATCTGGTATTTTTGTTATTTCTCTGTCAGCTTTCATGACTTTTTTGCCAATGTATTGAATCTTGTGAGTAGTTCTGGTTTCGTATTCTGATTGTTAGACCATGAAGTTCTAATTGTTATAATGTGCTTTGATCATTCTACCCACTCTTTTTTTAATCAATTGGGCTTTTTCAGAGCCCATCTCCTTCAAAAGATCTGCTAACTGACACTGATAAAGCATCCAAGGTTTGCATTATTTACTCTTGATATGTTTTTATGATATACCTTTATTTTGCTTATATGCACCTGGGTGAAGGACAAAAGTTCTTCCCCCAGTGGGTACTGTTATCCTTAGGCGTGGCCTGTGCATGAACTGAGTGAGGTTTTGCAACAGTAATCAGGTTTGCTGGCAATGAATCATTCAAAGTCACTCTGTCTGATCAATAGGGAAAATTAGTCTGTTTTTTTAACATTTTACTAGAAACCTGTTGTAAAATGGAGGTCTAAGACGTCACTCAGGGGGTCCTAGTAAAAACAGTCATCACATGTTGCAGAATGAGTTTATGGACTGTACAGAATAAAGTTTCTAAATAAATGCACAGGCTGTGTCTAAGTGTTGCAAAACTTATACAAGACAATCTTTTAACTGGACAACTACAGATTCCTAATTGATTCTGTCATTGATACACACTGTTCATTCAGGAGGGCTATAATCTATAGAGTTTGATTTAGGGCATTTTCAGATTGTAATAGGGTTAAAATTGTCCAAATAGATATATAATTTTTTAGTAATGTTAAGCTTCAAAGTCAGGATGATCACATTAGGTACAATAACCTGTTATTGATTTTACCATAATGCTTAACTCCAAAGTAAGGATGATCACATATGCAATGAACAAATGTTTAATTTCAATTGACAGGTTGAGAAGAAAAAACCATCATGAAACAGTCCAGCTTTGTTCTTTTACTTTATACTTTACTTTTTGTTGATTTGGCTCTTCTCCTTTTTTTTTTCTCCTTGAAACACATTTATCTGTGTCAAGTTTTTTAAGTATGCTTTTACCATGTTAATGAGGAAAATAAAAGTCAGATGTCTTCTCTTTGAAAACAAGAAGAGAGATGATGTTGATAATCTATTTATTCAAAGAATCTGCACATCTTCAAGTAAAGCTTCCTTGAACAATGAGAACACTTCTGTTTAAAGTACTGTCTTTTTGGCATGAAGGTTTTTTGTTTTTTTTTGTTCTTTCACCTGTGTAAAAAAACTGCTTGTTTAAGTAACAATGCATTACTGTTATGTCATTTTGTCAACACCGTTCAAAAGCCAGTGGGAAAGATTTTTATTTCGGGTTTTCATGCTCTTTTTGTTCCACGTGAATTCCTCTCTCCTTAAGCACTCATCTCTGCTTCATGTATGATTAGATTTGTTCTCATTATGTTGAGTAAACTTAGGCGTGGAGAAATGCTTGCCTTTCATCTTTTTCTTATGTGAGGATTGTTATCTGATAACACGACTATGAAAAATGTTCCGAAGTGCTGATGAGCTTCTATCTTTTCTTTGTATCTACAGGATCCTGATGTTGACTATAGTGCCAACAGCGAACTGAAAAAGTTACAATTTTTTGGAGCAGGACCTAAAGCAGCCGTTCCAGGATCGAAAGGTACTGCTGAGAAATCTCTGTTCTACATTATTTGATTGCTTTTTGAAGTGGTTTTTAAGCAGCATTCAACCAAACCCTAGGATTTGCTGAGTCAAATGTCTCTTGGGTAGGTAGAGATGCGTGCATCCACCCAGATTTCCCAATCAATCTATTCTTATTCTTATTCTTTTTCTTCTTCTTCAATTATATCGACTGACTCAGTGGAACTGAGTATTACTGTCGATGAGGGTATAATTTAGACACACCAAGAGCAAGTTTTGTCTTGCAGGTTCTATACCACTTGAAACTCCCAGCACCAAGCATTGTTGTAAGTCAAAAAGATGCCAGTTAGCTGCTACAATATTCAAGGATGGAACCTGTTCCATTTTTTGTAGAACCTCCTGGTTTTTTTCCCAGAGAGAAGAATCAGGATAACAAAAAGTGATCCCATGCAGATTTCTGTCACCTCAAATCTTTGTGATTCGATTTTTCTTAGCTTTGTCTTCACAGGCTATTTATGAGTCAGTGGGGGGAGATATTTGAATATTCTTGGTCAGCCTATTATCGTTCGATGCTCGGTGTGAAAGCACTTGATGTTAAGGATTGTTTTTTTATTACCAATAAATGCACACAAGTACCAATCTACTTGACCTGCGATGTTATTCAACAGATTTAATTTCCGGGTCAACAAGATATCTAACTTACTCTATCTGGGCTTGTTTACATCAGCTGATGGAAGAGTTCGTCAGACCCCCTTGTCTCTCGGCTCGCTTCCACTGCCTAGAACGTCCTATCTCTCTGGAATTGCTGAATAAAAGAAACCACAAATTTGTTTTCAAATAATGCTTTTGAATTGAACTTTGAGATTGTGAAATGTCGAGATTATCCGTTTTTGGATGTGCAAGATATTTACATAACTCAGTCTTGGTTTGTTTACATCAGCTGATCGAAGCATATATGGTAGAAAGTGAATATGGCAGTCCCTTTAAAAATAAGTAGTCAAGGCTCAATTTAGTTGTATTGTGAAATAAAAAATGCTTTTCAAAAATTTATCCCCCAAAATATGATGTTTCTAACACTAACATCAAGGCTGAATTAAACAATTTTATGATTTTCACAATAGTGATAAATTTTTCATTCAAAATTTTGTGACAGCCACCTACCTACATCGTTTGACTCAAGAGACTAATGGGGGCGGACATCTGCTTTCCGTCTCTGTGGTAGTATTTTCCGCCTTTCAATTGCTTTGTGGCAAAAGGAGCAATAAAATCTACATTAAAGTAATAGTTTTCAGATGGGTAAAACTATCCCAGAATATTCCTAGATGGCTGATTTACTGGCTGCACACGGCAAGGCTGTGTTTTTCTATGTTAAGATCACTAGTGGTTAACTTCAGGGACAAAATACTCCCTTTGGATCATATTTCTTATAAGCAAACCTGATATTGGAAAGGTCGAAGATGGACCTCCAAATGGTACCATTATCTTCCTATCTTTTTCGTTATAAACTCGAAACAATACCAAGTGGCGAAAATACCGGTTTTCTGATATACCTAGAAAAAAATAGATTTAGAGCTTAAAATTAAATTTTATGGGTATAAGTATCTGCACCAAATGCTTGAATATTGATAGATTTTTATTTTACGTGTCAAAAAAAGTGTTAATCATTGTTTAGAATAGAAAGTTTTGACAAAAATCAGCAGTTGGGAATACTGGTCTTGAACCGACAATGTCTTTTGGTGTATGAGGGCAACGTCATAGTCATATGACTTCTTTTGTGAAGTTTAAAACTGACATATACCTTTTTTAAGACTTGACTTTTCTGATTAAAGATTTGCTGCTCAGATTATTTGAGTTTGTGCATTTGACTGTTTACTTCAGATGATCCCAATTTCAAGGAAGAGGTTGCAGACGGAAGGAAAAGTCGAATAAAGATGGCCATTCCTGGTGCTTATTCAGGGGTAGGAAGTTTTTGTTGTTCATTTTGTTTTCAATCTTAGGCAACCTATACCCTATAATTGTTTTGTTATTTATATTTAGAAAAATGTTCTGTTTTAATTTGATTACTTGAAGTAAATGTGTAAATAGATTTGTTAACCTTCGCTACTGTTTTTAGCTGTGTGTAACTTAAAACTCAAAAGTAACAAGACATCTTCCTCTCTTTAGGTTCATGGAAGTAAGTTTCTGTGAAAGACACATCATTTTCTTCGTTGAACTTTTCTCGCACATTTTCTTTATGATTTAAAAGTCCCAAATGAATATCCTTTTTATTCTAATTAACATTGCCATGACTGTGAATGCCCAACAGGCAGACAAATACTACTGCCACATGTGTGGTAGAGGAGACGGGGATGAACACATGCTGTTGTGTGATGGGTGTGACGATGCCTTCCATACCTACTGTCTAGTCCCTCCTCTCATGGAGGTTCCCAAGGGGGATTGGAGATGTCCTGCTTGTGTGAAACAGGTACTTTTTCAGCGTAAATTACAGTTTTTCATTTGTGATTTTGTGTGTGTGTGTGTGTTTTTGGGGGTTTTTTTGTTTTGTTTTTTTATAATTTTAGTCATTAGAAATCTGTGTTATATTCACCTTTCTAAATAAGTAAATCATAACATTATCTCAAATTATCTAAAGAAGAATTGTATGCTTGATTTCATGGACTATATAGTCACTGTCCAGAAAAACTGTAGTATGGTAGTTTTGTTTTGTTTTTTTCCAAAAAAATGTATTCACTATACCTTAATTATTTTCCTTTGCAGATGTAACCAGCTTCGTACTGTAGAAATATCTGTTTTCATTTTCCTCTATTTTTGAAAAGTAGTCATTTTAACATACTGCAGTTTTCCTAGATGGCAACGGTGTGATGTAGAAAAAAATAAAAGAATTATACTGGTGATATTTTCATTCATATTCTCAAACTACAGGACAGGCAGAAATGTTTCATAATCCTTTGGATTAAATGGAAGAACAATTAGACACCTTGCCTCTAAAAACTGAAACTTCAAGACACCATTTAAAAAGGGATGGTTTTTTAATATGCAAAGACAAATAAAATCTTGATTAGTGCATAAGATAACAACTGAGTTTTTGTCTCTGTAGGTAATCAGCAAACCATTGGAGCCTTATGGGTTTGACCAAAGCAAGAGAGAATATACCCTTCAGTCCTTTGGGGAGATGGCAGACCTTTTCAAAGCCTCTTATTTTAAAATGCCTGTTCATGTGAGTTGGTTATTTAATGGTTTTTTAGCGTTAAATGAAGGCTTGACTTTTAGGGGGAGGGGGGGGGGGTCCCTCGAATTTGTCAAGCACACAGATCTTTGTCACAAAAGCTCAAATCACTTAAACACTGTCTACAAAGAGTGTAGAAAAAATAGATATTTTGCTAGAAGAAGACCATCTTGATTTCATCTCCTGTGTTGAATGTTTTAAGGATTGTTTCATGTTTTTATAGGTGTGTTGGTGTAGAAGAAAAACACAAGATCACTTTCAGCGCATTTACTGAATTTATATTTTCATCTTTGAGAAGTAATCCTGTTGAGTATCACACGCTGCTATATTCTGACACACAAGTGGTTCTTTCTGCAGCGTGTCACAACACAGCAGGTGGAGAAGGAGTTCTGGCGGCTGGTGCACAGCCTGGAGGAGAATGTGGTTGTACAGTACGGAGCAGATATTCATGCCAATGAAATGGGAAGTGGTTTCCCTACTGGCCAAACTGAGGATCTCATTGCAGAAGATGAGGTGCCTTCCTTTTTTTTTTCTTTTTTTTTTTTATAGGGTATCATACTCTTATGCTTTCAAAATCATAATTCTTGGAAAGAAAGAAGAAATCATTTTCACAATTATTTCTTATTTCTTCTTTTTCCCCCTAAGATTTATGGAAATTGTATCACATGAGTTGATGGAATATTGGGGTCATCATTTGTCTTGTGTTTGAATCTCCTTGCATAATTCTTTTCTAGTATTGTGGTTTCTCTTTTTATTTATTTTGGTATTGTTCTCTAATGTAATGAAAAACAAATTACGAAACCCTCATTTAATATCTATGCATAACTCAACTATCTTCTTTTTACCCTGTTTTTAATTAGTAATCCTTTTATGGAAAAACAGGGACTAGCGGTCAGAGAAAAATTAATAACTCGCTGTAACCTTTCTTATCCTTTTCCTTGTCATGTAGGAGTATGTGACATCAGGCTGGAATCTGAACAACCTGCCTGTGCTAGAGCAGTCTGTGCTGGGCCACATCAATGCAGACATCTCAGGAATGAAGGTGCAATGACTGTTATTCCTTTTTTTTTTTTTAAAGTTTGGTATCTGTTATAAATCTTTATTCATCAGATCATGTGTTCAAGTACGTCAACCTGTGTTACATGTGTTAAAAATAACTGTGGCGTTGAATTTTATTTTGAAACTAGCTCGCTCAATTTTGATAAAAAAAATATGTTGAATAAGCTTCTAATTAGTGAAGCTCTAATGAGTACTGCTAAGCCTGGTAATATAGTAGTCACAATGAAAGATTGGTAGCAGGCTTGTAAAGACAAAAAACATGACAAAGACAGGCTGATGCGTCAAAACGCTGGAACTTGGCAGTGGTTGTAAAACATTCAAACAGTATAGGTTGATAGCTGAGTTTAATCTGTATATTTTCAGTGTTGCATCTTGACGACCTGAAGCCTTGTCAAGTGTTTCAGAAAGAAAGAGCTGGAACCTATAGCAAAAGACTTTCTTTTTCTTTTGGCAATCATTTTATTACATTTTTGTGTTTTGTTTCATTTCGTCCTTGATAGGTACCATGGTGCTATGTTGGTATGTGTTTCTCAAGTTTTTGCTGGCACATTGAAGATCATTGGAGTTACTCCATCAACTACTTACACTGGTAAGATTATTTTTGTTTTGTTTTTTTGGTGCTATTTTCAGGAAGCACAAAGTTCTCACATTGCTAAGACTCTGGAATTACAAGTTTGAATAAATTATCTTTCTGTTGAAGAAATTTTAATCTAAAAGTGTACAAAATGTATATTTGCTCTTTGTTCTTCACCTCTAAGGCCTATATACTTTGTTTTAATCAACTAATTGAGGTTTTGATGAAGAAAAAGGGGAAATTGAATATATATTTTTTTTGTACCTATCGATCTGCTATTCTAATTCCATTCTGTGTGAAATGTACCATCCCAGGGGAGAGCCTAAATCATGGTATGGAGTACCCGGGATGTATGCTACCAAGTTTGAAAGTGTAATGAAAGAACAAGCTCCCGAACTGTTTGAACACGCCCCTGATCTGCTTCACCAACTCACCACCATCATGAATCCAAACCTACTCATGTCCAAGGGAGTACCAGTAAGTCTCTCTGTCTTTTTCTTTTCAGGGACCTTTAAGTCTAGCCTTTTATTCTATGGGCCCAGTCTGGTAATTTGGTGAATGAACTGGCTTTTGAAAAGTGAATGTCTTGACTTATACACAACTGAATTTGTCAAAATCTTTTTAAGTTTTAGTACAAATGATTGAATCCCTAACATGGAAAATTTCACCTTTTCATTTTGGAGAAATACAACTTGAATTTGTTTGTGTGTGTGTTTTTTTGTTGTTTTTTTGTTTTTGTTTTTTTGGGGGGGGCGGGGTTCTGGCTGTAAAAAAAAAAATTCCCAAAATTTGAATTATTAATCGGTCTTGATATAGAGTAGAAGAGAAACTCATCTATGAACTCTGGGATTGTATTTTGTTGTTTTTTTTCACTCACATCATTCGCAAACTAATACAATTTTTTGTTTGTAAAGCCAACACCTTATGTAAGATTAAATTTTCCCTCCTTTAGATTGTTCGAACCAACCAGTGTGCTGGAGAGTTCATTGTGACATTTCCAAGGGCCTATCATGCTGGATTTAACCAAGGCTATAACTTTGCGGAGGCTGTCAACTTCTGTCCAGCCGACTGGGTATAATTCGGAGTTTGACTTGCATACCCTTTTGTTATGAATTTTTAGATAGAGTCATGCTTTTACAGTTTTCAGGTAATACAATGTCTACTGTTGTGGTTATCAAAATGGCCATTAAAAAGACTTGTAGCTTAAATATACATTGTCAAGCAGATCATGTGCATGTTAAAGTTGTGCTTTTAGAATGCCAAAATTAACTTGAATTAGTGCCAGGAAAAGCAGTTTTGAAATTGTTGGGTTTTATCTGTTTCAATTTTTTTGTGTGTCTTTTTCCTGTTCTCCAGCTTCCTATTGGCCGGGCATGTATCCAGCATTACCGTTCGTTGCATCATCAGTGTGTCTTCTCACACGAGGAGCTCATCTGCAAAATGGCTGCTGACCCAGACAGTCTTGACCTTCACCTTGCTGCGGCAACTCACCAAGATATGCTTCTCATGGTAGAGGAAGAACGAGACTTACGTAAAGGTCTTCTTGACAGGGTGAGCAGCTGCCAGTGTTATACAGCTTCATGATCTATCGTCTTATGATGAAATGCAATAAGTTGGTATGAAACAAAGGAATCTAGGATTGCAGAAGAGGTTTGAAAAAAAAAAAAAAAGTAAGGCTCCTCTGTTGACAGAACCAGTGTGATTTGATTAGTTGTCCACTATCGCAATATGTGCAAACCTCTGGGGTTGCTGCCTGTTATGAAATGGAATTGTGAATAGATTTTTGGCTATCTGCAAGCAGTGCCTTTTACACAACTTTGGTTTCTAAAACATTTTCTATGGGTTTCTCTCCCCAGGGAACGTACCATGCTGAACGAGAAGCCTTTGAGTTGCTGCCTGACGATGAGCGACAGTGCAGCTTCTGCAAGACAACCTGCTTCCTGTCTGCTGTCACCTGTCCTTGTAACCCAAGTAAGCAGTGTCATGTACAAAAGAGGCTTTAATTGATCATCAAAGGACATGTCAATCACCCGTCTCACTGCACTGCTGCTTACGTTCAATTTGTTTTAATCTGTTTTGGAAAAAATGGACAGCATCTTACATGGTGTGACATTTTAAGGTTATGGATAAAATTCAGTTCTGGATCTTTTTCAATGGTCCAGTTTGTAAATTTTAAGTCAGCCATTGCATCATACTCAATGGTCTTTTAAACCCTACCTGACCCAGGACAAGTATTTTTTTCAAAATTGTGTCACTGAAATGTGTAAGGACATGTATTGTATTTACAGCATAATTGTGATCTCTATCCTACTTTTCTGTGCAAACATTGACAAAGCTTTTCAGAAATTCATGAATTCCTATCAGATAGTTACAGTCACATTTTAGAAAACAGTCATGCTACAGAAATGCCAAATTGGTAAAGAATATTTTGTTTCAAAAATGAGAATATTGGACAGATTGTCAGAGGCTAGAATGGAATGTAGCTGTAAGCAGGATATTTTATCTAACAGCATCTGAATGTTGGTTTTTCTTCTTCTTCTTCTTCTTCAATTATATCGACTGACTCAGTGGAACTGAGTATTACTGTCAATGCGGGCATAATTAGACACACCAAGAGCAAGTTTAGTCTTGGTGGGTCTCTGGAGGTGTTAGTGAGGTTGGGTTTATAGTGAATGTTTATGATCAGTTTACTGTAAAGTTACTTTGTCATGAATTACATATTTTCATCAGAAACAAAAGAGGGGGATTAGTAAGCAACAAACACATTGTTTTTTTGGTTTGTTTTGGGGTTTGTTTGTTCTTTCAACGAAATTCAAAACTTTAAATAATTTCCTTTTCTCTTACAGGCCGTCTTGCTTGTTTATATCATGTGGATGAGCTTTGTGAGTGTTCATCCTCTAGACATGTTTTACGTTATCGTTATACCTTGGATGAGCTTCCCAGTATGCTCCACCGCCTCAAGGTTCGGGCGGAGTCCTTTGACAACTGGAACATGATGGTCAGGAATGCCTTGGAGGCCACAGGGGATAACAAATTAGGTTTGTCTTTTGAATATTATTTGGACACTGCAAAGTGTAGATTTTATTGTTTAAAGCCATTGGTAATGAAGCAGAGCATGTTTTGCTATAAAGAATATTGCCCATGTTTTGTGGAAACACCATTTCTATATGCTTGTCTTAGATTCGTTTGTCTTTCATAATTTTGTTGTTTTGAAGCATTAGTGATTGCTTGCTTTTTTTTTTTTTTTTTTTTTTTAAACTAGCATCCAAAAATTCAGTGTTTTCTTTTCTTTGTCTTTCCTCAACTGAAAAAAACCCCAAAAAACCAATGTGATTCAGAATTGAATGAGCTGAAGGACTTGATTACTCAGGCAGAGGAGAAAAAGTTCCCAGACTCGGATCTTTTCCAGACTCTTCTCAATGCTGTCACTGAAGCAGAAAAATGTTCTAATGTTGCTAGTCAGCTGGTCAGCAAAAAAGTCAGAACAAGGTTGGTTTTACTGACAGTATGAGAATATTTGATAGTATTCAACATGTTTTTGAAAATTTGATATTTTACATTAACACCCGTCCTGCATGGAGGTATTGAAAACTGACGTCATCATTCTGCAGCTGCACCGGGCAGGGTCTTTTTTTTTTTTTTATTGTAACTGTGCAAGTTATTCATTTCAATATAAAAATACTCCCTTTTAATCATATTTTTGGTAAACAAGCCTAACATCATTCAAAAGTCAACGAAACAGAGCTTAATATGATACTATTTTTGTTTCTGTACAATTTTAGTTACAAACTCGAAAGGATACCGAATGGTCGATATATTGCGGGGGGG
>JBCIKM010542967.1:1297-16297 GCA_039654465.1 Melibe viridis | reverse complement strand
CTCTGTCTCTGTCTGTGCACGCATAAAAATCAATCACAACACGCATCCCTCTGACTGTGATCACTGACCCACTTTATTCCTGGGGCCCTGACAAGGATAACAACATAAAATTCCATAACAGTGCCTCTGGGCACAGAGAGAATTAAGGTTAAGGCAAGCGGTCACGAGTAAGAACAGAAAATTATTTTCCCAGCGCGCTGTGGCCTTGGCACCAATAATGGCATAGATCTTCCATTGGGTGTCAGCACTCCATGCCAACAGCACCAATCGCCCGTGTTGTCCAAGTCAGCAACACAGTGTGGTAAATCTATTGGCATTCCAGGGCTCAAACCCGCGATTGTTTGGGTGGCTAGTACCACGCCGTATCAACTTGGCTACGCCCAACTTATGGACCAGTCTTGGGGCTCACCTCAAGAGGTCAGAAAACATTAAAAGCTTCCCAATATCCCTCAAAACGGAGCTGTTTAAGAAATTAAAATAATTTTTCGATCAACAACTTTCTTCTGTAAACTAAAAACTTTTGTACCATTTTCTCCAGTACCATAGAGCATAGAGATACGGTATTCTCTGGTAAGTAAAAAAAATAATTGGCTTGCCCACCTGCAAACATGAAAGCGATGCAACCTGGGTACCCATGAAGGGAACACAGCTTACACTCAATGCCGACAGGAATCCCCCGTGTTGTACATGGTGAACCACCATGGCCACCCATATCCAGGGTTTGAACCCTCACCCTTGGCGTGCGAGCCCAACACCCTTACCAGCTGAGCCTACTGGGGTACTGGAAGGCTTTGAAAAGTCGATACCGTCTCTGTACAAGACAAAGCTGCTTACCTGAACCATCTCATTGAGCTGCTTAGTGACGAGGCCGGGAAACTCCACCGTCATCACGGTGGACTTGGTGCTCTTCAGGAGCGATTCATCCGCCACCACCAGCGTCTGCAGAATCCTCTGAAAGCTGAAAGGAAAAGAACAGCATGAGTGAGAGAGATAGAGAGATAGATAGAGAGAAAGAGAGAGAGAGATATAGAGAGAGAGATACAGAGAGAGAGAGAGATTGAGAGAGATAGACAGAGAGATAGATAGAGAGAAAGAGAGAGAGAGAGATAGAGAGAGAGAGATTGAGAGAGATAGACAGAGAGAGAGAGAGAGTGAGGGAGAGAGAGAAAGAGAGAGCGATAGAGTGAGAGACACAGAGAGAGAGAGAGAGAGTGAGAGATAGAGAGAGATAGAGAGATAAAGAGAGTGAGAGAGATAGAGAGAGAGAGTGAGAGTGGGAGAAAGGGAGAAAGAGACAGACAGAGAGAAAGAGAGACAGAGAGATAGAGAGAGATAGGGAGAAAGAGTGTGAGAGAGATAGAGAGAGATAGAGAGTGAGGGAGAGAGAGATAGAGAGTGAGAGAGAGACAGAGAGAGATAGAAAGAGAGAGAGAGAGAGAGAGAGAGAGAGAATGAGAGAGAGAAAGAGAGAGAGATAGAGAGAGAAAGAGAGAGAGAGAGAGAGACAGACAGACAGACAAAAAGAGAGTGAGGGAGAGGGAGAGAGAGAGAGAAAGACAGAAAAGGAAATGAATGTTTATTAATTCTCCATAAGTTGGCACATCGACTCGGTGAAAACAGAAAAAAAAAGGAACTGATGAAGACAATATTGAAAAAAATTTGCTTTCACTGCCATTGCCTATCTTCCCCCTCCTCTCTCTCCCACTTTTCCTCCTCACCTCTCTCCCACTCTTCACCTTCCTCTCTCTCCCACTCTTCCTCCTGATCTCTCCCCAACTCTTCCTCCTTCTTTCTCTCCTACTCTTCCTCCTCCTCTCTCTCCCACTCTTCCTCATCTCTCCCCCACTCTTCCTCCTCATCTCTCTCCCACTCTTCCTCTTCCTCTCTCTCCCACTCTTCCTCCTCATCTCTCTCCCACTCTTCCTCTCTATCTCTCCCACTCTTCCTCCTCATCTCTTCCCCACTCTTCCTCCTCCTCTCTCTCCTCCTCTCTCTCCCACTCTTCCCCCTCTTCTCTCCCCCACTCTTTCTCCTCATCTCTCTCCCACTCTTCCTCTCTCTCCCACTCTTCCTCCTCATCTCTCTTCCACTCTCACTCTCTCTCTCTCCCACTCTTCCTCCTCATCTCTCTCCCACTCTTCCTCCTCATCTCTCTCTCACTTTTCCTTATCATCTCTCTCCCTACTCTTCCTAATCATTTCTCCCCCCACTCTTCCTCTCTCTCTCTCCCACTCTTCCTCCTCATTTCTCTCTCACACTTCCTCCTCATCTCTCTCCCACTCTTCCTCCTCATCTCTCTCCCACTCTTCCTCTTCCTTTCTCTCCCGCTCTTCCTCTCTCCCCCACTCTTCCTTTCTCTCTCACTATTCCTCTTCCTTTCTCTCCCACTCTTCCTCCTCATCTCTCTCTCACTTATTCTCCAAGCAAGTAAAGAAAAATAATAAAACAAATAAAGCGTTCACACAATCTGCAAGGACTGCACTGACTTATCGCTGTCCAGCAGATACTGTTGAGATTCAAGGAACAAAGGCACGATGCAGCCCAGCGTATGAATGGCTGTGGTGTATTGACCTATCAAGGTCAATTGGTACAGGAGGTCAAGGCCGTCTCGCATGATGAAGGTCACGCTGGAAAGGAAAGATTATATACGGGTTTAAATGCAATGCCAATATTACATAAATCAAAGGCTTTGATCTTCGTTATTAATGGAAATAAAAATGGCTTTTCTCCCGGCAACGTGGTGAGTGTCACGGCCGAGGCACCCGACCCCCGAAAGGGATAGATAATTTATTTAACTTACACTGAATGTCATCAGGAGTCACCCATGCTGTCAATGGTCAACCCCAATAGCCCCGGACAGGGTTCGAACCCCTCATCCTTTGCCGCAAGAGTCCAACGCCTTAACAACTGCGCAAAAAATATTTTCTCCCTACTGAAAATTAAAACATGGCAAAATTTGATTCGATTCGATTTCAACACATGGAGAGCATTCAAAATCATCCAAGTATATTAGTGACGACCCAAAAGAACAAAAAAAAAATTGCCCTGCCTAAAAGGCTTCAGGTATTTTGCAGGTAGGAAGGGAAGGTGTCACAAAAAACACATTTTCAGAGTTAGACACAAGGTCTAAGAGTCTTAAATTTTTTTTCCCCCATGTCCGAGATGAAAACAAGTAATAATAGTAATACTACCTAGCAAGTCTGATTCAGCTGGCTTGGAAGTAACTCTGAACATAAATCATAAAACTCTGAACATAAATCATAAACTGAAGTGACAGAAGGAAAGGTCTAATCTCACTCACTCGTGTCCTACTTCCGTCATTGCCAAGGCAACGTAACAAGCGATGGGGACTTTGTTAACTGTGCCATTAAGCACCGGCACCAGCCAGGATTCTTGGGCGAGGACCGGTGCCTGGAAGTGCGGATCCATGGCGCTACTGGAAGCGTGCCACACGACACTCTGCTGGTGTAGCTTGAGCTTGAGTGCCAGGTCCCAGGCCCAGTTGTTGAAGACCTGCTCAGGGCTCTGCGTACACGTCACATAACACGCCATCTGACACGTAGACAAACGATCAAGAATGGTTGTAATATAGAAAGAAAAATGTAATGAAATAAGATAATTAGATATTTGTAAAGTTTCACAAACAAATCCACATCAAAACCCTCTATGCTCTGAGCAAGCCAACTGAACAACAAAAAAAAAGATTGATGTAAAACTTGAAGGTCCCCCTGATTGTAGATAACATTGTCTCTCTGTCCTAAAAATTGTAACATGTCTAAAAGAGGACTTGTCTCGTCATACATATTCTATGTTCATTATCTGCCAGGGATGTAATGGTATTGTAAAGCGTATAGAGCACCCCAGTGGATATATGCTGTATAAATGCTATCTTTTATTCTGCACAAAAGAACATTCTTAGTCTAAGAAAGTCAATTTTCAATTCTCACTCCATCTTGCTTTACAACTCACTTGTCGCATTCCTTCAGTGATGAAGAACCCTGCTCTTTTCTCCGAGATGAACCGAGTGTAGGACTCGACTAGCATCAGTGCCACCTGCCGGTGAAGACGTATGTCCACCACAGGTTGTCCAGTCTGGCAACACAAACACACACACACACACACATACATACACACAATGAAAAGAGAAGGACATAAGAGTGTCAAATCTGCGTTACAGATGAAGCAGTGAAAAACCTCAGTTTTGTGCGTGTGTTTATCTATGAGAGTGAAGTATGTGACACTCTCCACTGACATAAAGCCATTCTCTCTCTAGATTCATCTCTCTTTGTCTCTCTGTCTGTCTCTCTATCTCTTTTTGTGTCTGTTGGTCTCTGTGTGTGTATGTGTGTGTGTGTGTGTGTGTGTGTGTGTGTGTGTGTGTGTGTGTGTGTGTATGTGTGTGACTCTCTCTCTTTCTGTCTGTCTGTTCTCTCCTTCTCTCTCTATCTCTCTATTTCTGCCTGCCTGTCTCTCTCTCTCTCTCTCTCTCTCTCTTAAATACATTGTTTTCAATCAAAGAAAATTGTCATTCGCCATGTAGTGAATTGGCTCATTGGTCTTTCTCAGTGAGCAGATACCAGCAAAGGCAGCAGCAACTATTGTTTGGCTTAAGATTGAGTGATACTCCATACATATCGCTCATTACGCCATGCAAGAATAGGCACAGTGGACCGATCATCTGCCTGTCTTCAATTCTTGTGATCCAGAGGTTTTCGATGGTATGAGGGGATATAGATAACAAAACAAAACATATTATCATGACAGTATTAATGGATCTCCAAAGATCACCATTTTGCTGTTACATAAATCAAGCTTCAAACCTGTTCAAAGACATCCCAGTTGATTTTAGATAGAATCGTCCGAGCCAGCTCATTCTCTATGAATGTGATGCCAAAATTCAAGAGCCATTGTCGCAGGATGAGCATATCTGGGTCAGTAGGCTGCCAAATGCTGATGGGGAGCTCGGAAAACAAGTACAGTGCCATCTGCAAAAATAAAAGTGAAGAAAATCAAACTGCAAAATTTTAAACACTATTTTGACATTTGAAAGTTCAAACACTATTGTTAATAATGTGAAAAATCAAACAGATAAAATCCACTGGGAACTTATTGTGTCTTGGAAGTCTGACAATAGCAACTTGATTCCCTATTTTTTCAAAGCGTTTCAACATAGAAATATCATGTTCAACGATGCTCAATCAGAAACAATGGGAACAAATTTTCAAGTACAGGTTAAAATTTTATACCTGAAAGGATTAATCAAACTTGAGGAGAGCTTATGCTGGTAGGAATTCCAAATAAATAGGATTTTTTAAAAAGAGATCCACCATAAAACCCCAAGATAATATTCCCTGCATGATCTGAAGGAAACTGTAAGCCTTCATCCAAACAATCCACTTGGGAAATTCTTGCGTTTGAAAGTCTTGGAAAACCTCTTTTCACTTGCTATTTTGTTGTTTTTTTTATTTTTGTTGCTCATAGTTTTGCCAGGAGCAGAGTAGAGACCAACCTGGCACATATGCTGCACCAAGACATCATTTTCACGCTCATCAATTTTATTTACAAACGGACTGAAAGTAGTAGTTGTAGCATATAGCTACACCTCCACTTTATGGGAATCTGTCCATGTCTAGGTGTCTGTCTCAGCTTTCTGGATTGTCTCATAGCTGCCAGTCAGGCCTGTGCCAGAGCAATGGAGCACAATGTGGTCCGTGGTTTCTCGATCTCCTCCGTATGCCTCCGCCAGCTTGAAGTCTGGTCAGCGATACCGCAATGACTTCACTCAGGCCACGTTCACAGCCTGAATGTAAATAAAATCCATCGGTGACAAAAAGATGCTGCGTTTGCGCCGTGTAAGCACCAACTCTGCTCATGGGGTTATTCCCCCTGTCCAAGCTTTTATCTTATCCCTAGTTGTTCCCCCTGGCCGGCCGCACCTTGCCAAGCTTGGCGATGACCTCTCTGACCCTGGCCAATAGGAAAGAGAGAGCACTGGGGTGGGTCTGGATGATGGAGGCCAAGAGTTCTCTTCCCACTTTGGAGCAGAAGTCTCGGGTGTGGGTGCTCAGGTAGGCAATCTGGCAGACAGGACACAGTACAGATATGATAAGATAATATAATATAAGATATAATATAAGATAAGGTATGATAAGATATGATAAGATAAGATAAGATGAGATAATACGATAACATTATACAATAAGATGATAAGAGGATACAATAGATTATAAGACAATAAGATAAGAAAGTAAGGTAAGATGAAAAGATAATAAGATAAGATCCTACAATAAGATGATAAAATATTTTTTGGTTCTGTTTTGTTATCCATATCCCTTCATACTGCCTAAGCAGTGTCGGGACCCAGCTCAAAGGAGCTAGGAAAAACTCTAGATCGCAAGAAGTGAAGACAGGCAGATGATCAGTCCACCATGCCTAATCTTTGGCATAATGAGCAATACATTAATGAAGTTTTACTCTATCTTAAGCCAAACAATAGTTGCTGTTGCCTAGGTAGTATCTGCTCATGGAAAAGACAAATGGGCTGATTTACTACAAGGCATTGATAAGATAGTAAGATGATAAGATTATAAGATAAGATGATAAAATAAGACAATTAGATACGGAACGATAAGATAAGACTTATATTCATTCAGAAAAAAATGCAAAAATGTGATACAGCCTTTGCATCAGATGTTTGTTTGTTTGTTTATTGGAGGTTTTAGGGCCCCACGACACGCATCAGATGACATTTCATCTTGTCCTCATCATTTTCTAAGCCAGTGGCAAGAACTGCCGCAATACACCTCGAATGAGTACTGATAAGTCTGGTAATATTATAAGAAAAACAAAAAGATAGTGGCAACAAGCTTATAGGACTAGTAAATGTACCACAGGCAAGAACGTTTCAAACGAAAGTCTTTGTGTCAGACTGTCGGCTCTAAGTATCTCCCAATGACAATGAAGGACCACAGGATAAAGGCATGAGAGTAGTAGAGTAGAGAAGACCTTACCTCAAACACCTCGTTGGTGATGGTCTGGACAAAGTCCTGCTCAGAGTAGGACCAAGGGATAAAGACATGAGAGTAGTAGAGTAGAGAAGACCTTACCTCAAACACCTCGTTGGTGATTGTCTGGACAAAGTCCTGCTCAGAGTAGGACCGGAAGCAGGCCATGTTGGCAAAGGTGGTCATCAGGAAGAAGGCCTCGGAGGTTGGCATGTGCGTAAGGTTGTCCGCCAGTTGTTGCCAGCTGTCAGGATCTGACATGACACCAGGAGTAAAAAATTAACCAAAAAAAAAAAAACTGGCCAGTGTAACCCAATGGGAAGGGGAGGGGGGGGGGAGGTTATTCAACTCTTAAACTGTTTGGTGCCACTCACTGTGTCTGAAGTAGAATAAAAGTACTGGGTTTTAACCCAGATGTTTTGGTTTCCTTTGCTTATAAAATGTCTTAAAAAGCCCTGAGAGCCAAATCTGATTGCATTTTGTATTCATTTTTAGCCATTTTTTAATGAGTTGCTCAGCTACCAAGCATACAGTAAATAATCATGACGAGAATGAAATAAAGTTGTAAATTTCCCGTTTCTAATCCAATTATAATGTTTTCTAAGAATGATTGGATTATGGTTTTGTAATTAAAATTGGATTAATGGATGAAGTTAACATTGAGGTCTAATTATTAGGACTAACATGCAGGTGTACGTGTGTTGATTATAGTATCTGAATACGGCGATCTTGGCTCTTTCTCCAACGATAATATCACAATTCCTTTCACAATTCTCACTGAATAGCATACCCTGTCATTCTTTCAAACTTTTCCCTTTAATTCAATAGAAGATACATCAGTGTTATTGTATTTGGACGTTTTCATACCACATTTGTAAACAACCCATGTAGTCAATTGTAAACCACAATAGCCTCGGCCACAGTTCGAACCCTAGCCTTTGTGTCTGTAAGTAAAAAAACTTACCAACTGAGCAACCGGGCCCCTACCAAACTCCATCAGACAGCAGAACAGATATGAAAAGCAACAAGTTTGAGGAGCCAATGGTTCAAGAACACACAACAAATGAGGATTTTAAAAAATGGGATGTTGAAAAGTGTTAGACTATTACCACCGTTTCACAGCCAAGTGTTAAAACACATAGAGCACCCCGGTGAATATGGGCTATATAAATGCTATCTATTATTATTATTATTATTATTATTATTATTATTTATTACTATTATTATCAAGTGTTCAACCAATGAGCGTTGCAATGAAGTTACTTAATGCACATTTTGTGAGAAATAGATAATATGACACTTTGAATTTGTATTCAGAACTTTGACTCGCCTTGTAAAAAATTACGTTTTTAAAATGAAAACAAGTTATTCATTTCAGTGTTTACAAACCCCTCCTTTTCTAACTAAAACAAGGAGATAATTTTTTTTTTTTTAAATTTACCAGCGTAGAAAATTTACAACCCCTTCCCTTAGCTTACCAGTCCTTCCCAGCATACCTTGTACATAGTCCTTGCATTCTTGTGCCGGGGGCAGGGAGTCCACGTTGATGACCTGACCTTGACCCTGGTGCAGGATCCACAGCAGCTGCCACATTGACCCCTCCGACACGCACGTGTAGGGCATGTCTGCCATGAATTGCCAGGAACCCAGTCTGAGCAAAGACACAAAATACGATTTGATAGTCTTTGTAAAAAAAATGTTTGTTTCGCTCTAGTCCAGCAAAAGTAGACGATGGAAACAAAGTCATTTGTATCAAAACATTACGTTGTAAGAAAACTAAAAGAGCTTAGAGTGCAAAAAGTAGGTTTCCAGACAAAGGCGACAAACAGAAAAAAATTGAATGACGTAGAAATAGAAAAAGCTTATAACCTTTGAACTAATTGTTCCGTTGTAACCGTAACCTCCTTTTTGTATGTTGTGACGCAGTTGAAATTTGCCCAGTTCATTGAACAAACCCAAATCTGCATTTTTGGACGCAAGCACTTCCATTTCTCACATGGCAATGTATTAAAAAATAAGAGTTCTGACACACTTATGCACGGCACTCAGTCACTAACTCTCACACACACATGTAAACACACAAACACATATACACACACCACACACACGCAAACTTTACACACAAAACCCCCCACACGCATACATACAAACACACCACACACATTCACACAGCAGACACATACACCACACACAGTTACAAGCAAACACACATGCAAACACGCACACGCAAACACACAGCAGCACCAAAGCAGAACCTACTTCTGGGCGGTGAGGAAGCAGTAGGTGGCCCTCATGAACAGCTGGTCAAACTCTGTCTGAAGTGTTTCCATACTAGTCGTGGTGGTCATGGGGCCGTAGTAGGTCTTGAAGTTGAGCCAGTGGTCAGACACAAAGCAGATTGTGTGTCTGGAGCCAAAGAATGACAGACATGCCATACAGGTAACAATTCAGTGTAAGTTACGAGTCCTTAATTCTGGCCTATAATTCCATTTTGGTGTTTTCCTAATGTAATTCATTATTGAAATTTTTAATCTTTTTCTCCGTCACACTCTGTCTGTTTGTCTGTCCGACCGTCCATCCGTCCCTCGCTTCCTCCCTCCCTCCCCTCCCCTCTCTCTCTCTCAAATTATAAGCTGAAAGAGAAATTTGATAGTATGAAAGAGCTGTGCTTACGAATTCTGTTTCTCACCTGATAAGTCGACCGATGCGCTTGTTGAGTTGGCGGTAGCGAACCATATTGAAGGTCTCCAGACCTGTACCGAGCAGCTGTATCAGGACTGTGCTGAACGACAACAATTTGATCATCATCGGCTCCGAGCAGCGACGGATATCGTAATCCACACGACCTGAGTAGAATAAAACGACAATTCCTAACACATATATGGTTTTTCTCCATTGAACACAAACGAACAGTGATGGAAAATTCAGGTAGAAATATGCCACTTGAAAATGTCATAGAGATTTTCTTGACACTCTAATAGTTCATCATTGTGAACGCTTCATAGAAACCCTTTACATGTAACACACCATTTTCACTTTATGATTTTGTGTCAAATGTTTAAGATCGCACAAAACTTCCACATTAAATTTTGCCCTCATATTTCTCTCTCCCTAAACTTCTCTGTCTTTCCATCTACAACTCTCTCCCTCTATCTGTCTGTTGGTCTGTTTATTTGTCTGTCTCTCTCTCTCTCTCTCTCTCACACACAAATATAAACACATACACATGCACAAACACACCCACAAAATTTGTTGAGAAATAAATCAATCAACATTTATTTCTGTCATTTTGAGAAGAAAATGTGAACTGTCTGACCTGATTCTGAGACAGTGGAGAGGAGGATGTGTGAGAACAGGTCGGAGAGAGAAAACTGGTTCAGGATGGCCACGATGTCGTTCTCATGCAGGTACAGCCAGGCGTTGGCCGGATCTTCATCCTGCAAAGACGCATCACGTCACAAGTGACGGAAGATTGATGGAGTCAAGTAGCACGTAAAAATCAATCAAGCCTCTTCTCACTTCCTGTATCAATCCAATACTTAAGACTGAAAGCTGATAGAATACATTATTTCTAAAACATTATTTCTCAACTATTTAGAAATTAAGAAATAAAAAGCTATTCAAAAAATATTTTTTCTCAGTAAATTTGGAAATGGAAAAATAAAAAGTGATTCAATATGATTTTGAATTGAAACAAGAAATAACAAAAAAAAATTGGATGATACCTTTGATGTTGGAACAGCACAAATGTTTTTTTTTGGAAGATGCAAAAATTTATGCACTATTCATCTTCAAATTTAAGCAAGTATCTCACTGGGTGATTAAAATCATACAGGATTTTTGTTGTGATATTTGATTCATAAACCATTCTGTGCCTTTGGGGTTTTATTGAAATTCATACAAACATGAAGTATGAAATATAGTACAAGAAAGTAGTAAAATGCTGTCACAGTCCGTCCCATTGGGGAAGATGAGGAGACACTGTGAACCTTTAAACAGTTGTTTGTAGGCTGCACGCTGCTCACTTTTAAATGTTTAATACAGTCTTTGTCAAACCTGCAAGGAAGTGAAGTTGCATGAACCGTGGGTTTCCTCTGGCTCAGCCTTACAAAAAGGCCTTAAACCTACTGCACAAACAAACATCTTTGTACCTCCTCGCCATCCAAGTCCACCAGAATCCACGTCCGCTCGTCCTGGATGGATTCCTGTGTCACAGAGATTCTCATCTGGGAGAGAAACTCCTCCCTTGCCCTGCGGAAATTGAAACGGCACATCTGTTCATTCCTCACTCAAAGTCTTATTTATTAATTAACCCTCTTTGCCCCATGAGCGACGTTCTTGGCTCCACTGCCCCCCCCTCCCCCCCTTGGATTTATATTTGCGGACCTGAATCAAATTCACACAAACTTATTTTAATATCAGACTAAGAGGGTTAACCCAGTGTTTATTCCTCCCCCCTCCCCCCGCCTCTTTCCCTATGCACTCAAATATTGACCTCTTATTGACTTTCACTCAAATAAAAGGATTTTACATGACTGTCAGCTCACTTCCCCTTTTTTTTTCTTTGAGGTTGAAAATCTAAAATTTAAAAAAAAATCTATTTCTAAATTACATTAGAATGGATTTAAAAATGTAAACAATTTATAAAAATAAATTTCATGTCAAAATGAAAAGACTTTTGATTGAAACTGCTGAAATGTAAACCAGAAAAGTCAGAAAAAAAAATATACTCAAACCATCAACTACAAAAAGTGTGGCAAACACATGAAAGACGTGTTAGGTTTTCCTCTTGATTTACCTTGAGATTTCAAACTAATCTCTACAGAGGATGAGAATTTCTTTATAGACTTTTCTATGAAAAAAAACAACCCCTCAAGACAGCTTCCCCTGCATGAGGATTCCATTCCCCAATCAATTGAATAATGATTAATAATTAATGAGTTTTCAAAAACTGAAACCAAATACAGACACATACACACATAATGAAAAAAAGTCACTCCTTCAACTACTTATCTTTCTAGTCTTTCAAACAACAAAAGCATAAGGAGCATAAGAAGTTAAGGGCGTGGTAAACCTTGTTCTTTCAACATCCTGTGGTAAGAACTAAATGAGAATAAAAATCCAACTGCCCCAAAAAATAAAACCAAAAATATTCACGCTCAATACAGGGAATTCTTTGTTGGCTACAGCTCTGAAAAAACCGCAGCAACAACAGAGTGCAGCAGGCGTGTTGGGGAAAAAAGATAAGCGAATCATTTTTACTTGACAGGCAGCAGGACTGTGGCCAGGGCAGTGATGACGTGATCCAGGACGTCGTTGGCAAAGCTGGTCTGGAACTGACCTCTTCCAGAGGGCACGATCTTGGTAAACTGGACGAGATCGGCTGCCCACTTCCCGACACCTGCTGGACATCGCAACAAGTGGTTCAGCACAAACAGGTGATCTCTGAACGTGGCCACTCGCAGCAGAGTTGACACCTGCAAATGGTAATGGACCAGGGGGGGGGGAAAGGACATGAATATTGTCATGTTTCCTTCTTAAAAGTTCTGTGGAAGGGATTGAAAATATTAAAATCAAAATCAAATCGACGGCGATGAGCACCGCCTGTGGACACTTAAGTCTGAAAACAACGGCAATGAGTGTCATACTGAAGATGGTCACTGGAATTCCCCCGTGATTGGTTAAATTCATAATACAAAATTTCCATAATTATGCGTGCCCTCCTGGTTTCTTTTACGAACAAATAACAATAAAAAATGTTTCCCGTGCATTATAAACACAAAATCAAAACAAAACCAAAATAAACCCAGATAACAGAAGTTGAGTCAGTCGTAACCCTTGTGAGAGGTGATAATGCATAGAAAGGGGAGAATTTAAAGAACAAACAGCTTACAGATAGATGACCTTGATTCAAATATAAAAGTAGTGGTATATGTGTTTGTACACAAACAGAGAATGAATGGATGAAAAGGATAAAAAGAATGACACACCAATCGGATAGTCCATGAACGGATGTTGTTGACAAACTCTGGATCGGCAATGGGTCTGCGATGAAACATAAACAGAATGCTGATGCAATCCTTCAGCTTGCCAATCTGGCAAACCCCCTCTTGGTCTGTCTGGTATTGCTTCACAGCTGTGGGATAGACACAAACGCTTTCAATTACTTCAACCTTATCTACCCATGGAGGCATCATACTCTCTTTTTTTTCTTCTTTTTTCAAACTCACAATCAAAATGAAAGGCAAATGATTTAAAAACGTGCAAAAACTGGTTGCCGTTTACTATTCATCTCATTATCAGGGGGAGGGGGGGGGAAGGAGTGGTGTGTGGAGGGAAGGCTTAATAAAGAATTAGGGTGGCAATAGTATAAGGCTGGGGGCAACTCAAACAATGAGTCTATAAATTATCACATCATATCATTCATTGTGGGAAAAGTGCCAAAAAGTGTCAATATTCACTTCTCTCACGGCCAGACAAATTTCATATCATTGAAAAAAAAAAAAAAACTCCTTCAAGAATACACGACTTGCTTGCACATTTTTGCCAATCCCATTAATACACCAGAGAGCAGGTGGCGCTGTATTGTGGCTGCCGCCTGGGTCACGATTGTCTTCCTTTGGGACAGAGCATGGAAACAAATTTCCCCAGCCGGGTTGTAAAGGGAATTTTATTTATTTATTTATTTTTTGTATCTTTGGTCGGTGGTTTCCCTGTGACACACAAGGGTCATGGAGGTTTTTAAAAAATGGTTACTTTCTTTCTTTAAATAATTAGAAATTTTATTCTTATAGAAATAAAGGGTTTTAGAAAACCAATAAAAATTCAGCCCCTCCGCCTGCAAACACATAAGTGCCACAGTTTAGGTACCCATGAACAGCTTATTCAATTATCCATCAGGATTTAAGTTTGATGCCAACAGGAATCACTCATGATATCCAAGTGAGCAATGCGTGGAAACTCCCCAACCCAAGGAGATTATGGAATGCAGAAGTGAGGCTTGTGTCCTGGTTGTTCAGGGCATTTGTGCAGTGCTCCTCAATGAGGATGTTACTCTGTTGTGGCTTTCTCTGTAGATCTTCATGACCGCAGAAAGTTTCTCTCCTTTGTTGCCAGGTGGTTAAGGTTGACAAGAGAAAAAAGGGTGGTGGTTGGTGGCAGCATTTCCTCTAGTTAACTTAATAATAATAATAATAATAATAATAATAATAATAATAATAATAATAATAATGATAACATGGAGTTTATATAGCGCCATTCACGGTTGTCATCATCCGTTAAGTGCTTTACAACACCAGACAACCAACATAAAACACATATGACGATACAAGCAGCCTATATGGTACATTACAAATTGTTTTTTGGACAGAGAGAGAGAGCAAACATTGTTTAAAACAGGGGGACCTCTGAGCTTTACATCCATATCGGATTAGCTGACTGTGGGATTTGGTAAAACAAAGAGCGACGGGTATGGAAGCTTCCACATAGAGAAAACAGAGACAAACTACAATGGACGTTTCGGATTTGGTAAAACCCCTGTGCAATCTGTCAAAGAGCACAATCTGTCAAAGAGCATGATCTGAATAACAGCAAAATTTTTTTATCATTTGGGGACTGTGCTCTTTAGGCAGCGACCACTGTATCATTTATGTACACAATTTGTGTTGACCCTCACCCTGTACTGGCGCGTTCTTTGGAATGTCTCTCAACAGGGGGCTCTGCGAGTAAAAGTCATGGATGTATGACTCCACTTGAAGTCTGCCGTCAAAGGAAAAAAGAAAAGGAAAAAATAAAATCATAATTTATCAAAAGATCTGCATGAATTCCACCTCAATTCTATTTTCTGTCACTCCAGTGTACAGAGCATCACCCAGGTACCGCTGTGTCCACCTCAATTTTATTTTCTGTCACTCCAGTGCACAGAGCATCACCCAGGCACTGCTGTGTCCACCTCAATTCTATTTTCTGTCACTCCAGCGTACAGAGCATCACCCAG
>JBCIKM010542856.1:0-17806 GCA_039654465.1 Melibe viridis | reverse complement strand
AAAAAAAAAAAGAACATTATACCTCCCCCCCACCCCCCCCCCCCCCCCCCCCAAAAAAAAAAAATCCAAGTGGCATTAGCGTCACAACTGAATGCCAAAATTGTGTTTATTTAACAGCTAAAAAATACTGATGTTCATAATCATATACAACCCAAGACATTTCTTTACAGGAAATAACTTTTTAAGCTTTCATTGTAAACTGATGATATGTAAAAAGCGGAGGGAACAAGCATGTTTATTTTCCTGTCCTGAACTTAATATTCAATCAAGATTTTTAAAAAGGAGATCATGTTAATATATAAATTGTAAATAGAGAAGAATATAGTATCTAGAATTTCTATTTCAAAAGTTAGAAATTTGCATTCAAGTACAGAGTATAGCATCTTTTGCTTTCCATATCAAACAGATTAGGGAGGCTGCCATTATTCGTGATACAGATTTCTATCAACGACGGCAAGAGGAATAAATGTAAATAGATATTTGTGTAAAAAGTGCCCATTCAGAAAACATAATATTTTTTGTCAAAGCAAAGAGAAAAATATTGGTATAAATATTAAGTTTTTCCATACATTTCAAAGTTCCAAATAAGCTTTCAGTGACATCTTTCTTCCAAGGTCTAACAAAAATAAGTGAGGTCCATATTCATATATTAACTGTGGGTGGTTTTAATTACAGATTACACACATTGAATGCAGCAAACAGGTTTTGTGATACTTTAAATATCTCAAAAACAATTCAAGAGACTAAGTAATGGTAAGAAAGTAAAAGTAAAGTACCTACAAATGCAACAACAAGAATTTTGCACCCTTCTTAGCAGTACAGTAAATGGTGTAGATAAAGAATTATGCTTGGGTATCAAAATAAAGATAAGGACTGTAAGTTCATTTCATTGGATTGTTTTATGGATTATTTTAACTTCTGATAAACAAACGATCTGTCATAAACCTCCAGTGGTAAAACTCAAAGGTTTGCATTTTGCCAAAATCAATAATGATTCATACATAATTCTCTATCCAGGAAAAGGTTTCTAGACAGTCTGCAAACATTAACCAAGCCCTAACATTTGACAGACACAGAGAGGGATGTTAATGTGAATGGTCTATACTGGGATACAAAATGACGAGTCATGAGATGGACAATGGTAGGCCAATAAAAGTAAAGTGAAAACGTCACAAAAATGTGCTAATCTCAAAGCAAGGACATGAATACCTATGCTATGCGTGACTCTGAGATTATAACAAAAGAGGTTTTAAAAAAAAACAGGCATAAAAGATGACAAAAGAGGAAATTCTGGCATTAAAGAGACTAGTAACTGCAAATATGGAATCAAAGAAAACTCATGTTAATTTCAAAACATACCATATTTATATCAAATGAAAGTTTTAGACTCTCTTTGTAAACAATTTTTTCTTTTTCTTTATTTTCTCTAAATTAAAAACATAAAACAACTTGCTTGAACAACAAGTTCAAGATCCATACCCAACATCCGTCATTTTTACAAAAAAAGATTGTGCAGCAAAGGGAATGAAAACTGAAGACAACTTCTTGAAAAGATTATAATGAACAGTGTACTTGTACCACAACTCTGACAAGCAATGCATAACTAGAGTGTTATATCGGGTGCATGCAACAAAAAA
This sequence comes from Melibe viridis, assembly GCA_039654465.1. Taxonomy (NCBI): domain Eukaryota; kingdom Metazoa; phylum Mollusca; class Gastropoda; order Nudibranchia; family Dendronotidae; genus Melibe; species Melibe viridis. The sequence goes on along the minus strand of JBCIKM010542856.1, from coordinate 16,169 downwards.
AAAGGCCTAAAACCACAGCACTCAAAAACTGTGTAATAATTAATGTATAACCAAACTCAGCATAATTAATGCTCGATAGCTTGACTTTACACATGCAAAGTCTCAATGTACTGCAGTTACAGACAAGTGAGATATAACCATTTTATTACGACTACCAGAAAATGCGCATATCATAGACTTCAGAATCGCTACATGTTTACATTACAAACATTGAATACACACCTGGTCAATCTAGATCAGTTCTATTATACAACATTATGAAACCAAAATAAACTTATCATCAAATGATAGACATGACACTTGGATCTAGGTTGTAATATGAGTAGACTTGTGCGAAGGTTCATTGTTTTGTTTTTTGGGTTTCTTTCAAATTAGAATAATTCCTTTATCCAACTTAGAGTTTTATACCATTTTGTGTCGAATTTGATGTCCTGTGCCATTTTATTTATTCCTGCTTTGAGGCGCCATAAAAACAAACGTGCAATAGATACGGATGTGAAATTCTTATATAGGAAAGAAAATTACAAATACTATTTGTTCACAACATTTCATAGTTATGAAACCAAGAACTTAGCATCAGTATGGCTTAACACAAAATGCCCTCTTCTGAGTTGTATAATATGGGCATTTTAGGGTAGTCTTAAACAGTCATATCTAAATTGTCTTCGACCTCAGAGCATTGAAACTTTACATACGTAAAATTATAATGTTAATCATTGCTTATGCCGAGTTTTGTCAAATTGTTGGTTATAAATTTTTTTGAGCTCTCTGGTTTCAGGCCTTTTTTTTTTTTCACACACCCTATATATCATAATATACCATTTCTCAGACACTCATCTCTGATAGCATCATGTGCATAATTGAATCTGACATACATGTAATTTGCTGAGGTGTCAGAAGATAAATGTTCAACACTTTTGTTTGTTTATTGATTGGTTGTTTAAGGGTCCAATGACACACAAAGGTCATAGAGGAGCCCAAGGGAAAGCAAGATGATAGACGTAGTTCAAAGAAGAAACGGATTAAACCACAAACAGCAGAGAGATGATTTGCACTAACAAATAAATGTCATCTCTCAAAACATGTTGACACTACAGAGAGATGATTTACAATGACAAAAAATATCATCTCTTCTTACAAAAATAAGCAATGGCCATCACCCATAACAGCACTATGAAAGACCCAGGATCTTTTAACCCCCTTTGTGTACTACAGTACTCATTACGTTTAACTTGTGACCCTACAGCTGGGTACCAAAAGGCATGAAATAAGGAATGACCACTGATTTGCAAACAAGACAAAAAAAAAGGGGAAAAAGTAAGATGATAGCTTCAGTGTAAAAGATAAGAAACAGAAGTAGAAGTGCCCACCATGGACACCCGCCAACCACACACTGCAATACTTTTATCATGAATTAGTGTCAACAATTGGAAAAAAGAATGAAAATATATAGAGATAATCATGAAGTACTAAGCCCAATCAATGGTATGGTCTGCATTCAAATCTGTGTAAGAAATGTCAAACATATTCATTCCAAATGACTTTAATATATTCAGTTAGGTTATATACACAACAGTTTGATCAGATTTATTTCATTTTTTCATTGTCTTGACTCATTTCAGCCCAGGGCATCGATGAAACATCAGCTGCTTTGCTCAGTGATTCGGGATTCAAACTGTCAGAGCTACAAAAATGCATCATCACACTGTGGAATATTCATACTTTGATCGAAGATAACTAGCTCAAGGCCAAAGCCACATCCAAGTTATAAGAGCCATCATATCACATGCTTTGCCTAAACAGTATTCTACAATCAAAGATTAAATATCAAGGCACTTTATGTCCTTCATGGATGACAACCATCTCCCAGGTGTCCCCAATATAAATCTACTCAGTGATTTACTATTCCAAAGCAAGGACTTGTCCTTCCAATCACATTTTGGGATGTGCAATTACCAATATCATCATCACATCACCTTGGATTTTCAGCCTTGCTTTGCTCCAGAACCATTTGGAAATAGAATTCTCATTATCTAGAAAATAAAAAAGAAATGCCCTAGATTTATATTGATATACGATATATGTCTATCCATGGTCTGGTATCCTCTTTCAAAAACTGAACAATTTCAATAAGTGTGACTTTGAAGGAATACAAATATTTATCAAGTCCAAATAAAAAAAACAGTTGAACACATTTTGTTGTCAATTTTTGTAGCTGTTGGTGATCCTGTAAAATAAATTGAAAAAAACCAAAAAACAAACAAAACAAAAAAACAACCGAAAGACAAAAACAAACCAAGTCATAATCAGGTGGGTGGATACATCACACTAAAGTGACAGGTTGTAAAGGCAGTGAAGAACAGTAGGTACATAATCATTAAATTAGCATGAACCAGAGAGCAGTATAAAAATTCTCGTAACAGAACAGTATAAAGCATTGCATTCACATTGATATAACAGCCACATTAGGATTGAAGTGCATCATCACAAAAACTTTCTTAATGGAAAAGGAGAATCATCAAACATGACAAAACAATCTTTCAATATTTTGCATAGAGATACAGTAACCAACTCTATACATATAACAAAAAGAAAATTTATTTCATTTTGGTTGAGAAAACCATAAGATCCCTGGTAGACTATTTTGCAAGTCCAACCCTAAATCAGCCGCAACCAAATTCAGGTATACCACATTCCTCATACATTCAGTCAGCTATTATGACATATGGCAACATGAAGCCTTGACCTCTTTGATCTCTGTTTATTTCCAAATATAAATAAAAGCTGGGCATGGGTAAATTGTCAAGCAGTGCCTTGTAACTAGCTAATCCCTACTCATTGCGAGGTACTTGTGCTTATCATAAATACCACGAATTAAAAATTTTCATGCATCGGGCAACAGACTTGTCTTGCTGGGACCATTATTGTGTCTGAAATATAAAAAACAAACATACAAAGTAAAATAATAAACACCCCACCGTTTATGGATCTAATTCTTTCAAAATCTACAATAAAACTTTTTTTTTTTCAAACACTCTCTACTCTCATCATTTTAAGCTGATTCTATAAATTTTCTGAACCTTCTATTCACTTTTACAATAGACAAAAGCCATTTTATTAGAAGGAAATGAAACAGTTAATTTTTTATAAAATGCTCCAATTGAGCCTTCATGTGTTCTGAAACTTTAAAGAAATTTCCTTTTTGAATTTTGTTTTCGTCTGTGAGCTTTGAAAACTTCTGACAGTGAAAATTCAGATTTCATAAGTTACAGCCCTTTTTGTGAATGAAGGTCCTGTGTTTTAAGGTACAAAAAAGCTTGGGCTAGGTCTATGAGAAAGTTATTTTTATCATACAGCTGTCCAAGCGGTTGGGCTGCAAGTTTTCTATTTTGCTTGCCGCAACATGGTCACAAAAAGTCAGTCGGTCACTTGGTCCAAGCATGTCTTCAGTGCTGCTCTTATGTAGTTGATACCACAGGCACTACAATGGCCTGAGGCTGATGACTTTACAGTACATAATCTAGGAAGTTTAATCACACTGAACTGCCCCTCCCTCCCCTCTCTCTCTCTCTCCACAGTGAGTTGCAAAATTTTTTAAAAACATGGCATTTGGGCTTGCAAAATTCGCATTTTGGCTTGCCAAATTCACAATTTTGCTTGCAAAGTTTTGGGATTTTGCTGTGCAAAAAAATGCAGGGACAGATTAGAAAAAAATTAAATCTAACCCTTTACCTTTGCCATTAAACCTTTTCATAACTCTTGTACATAAGTTGAAGGGAAAATTCCTCTGATTCCCTCAAGCTCTCCTTCCCACCATCCATCTCCAATCTTCTCAAAGATGTCAATGACATCACCTGAGGAAAGATGATTGTTTGGTAAAACATAACCACAGCCACAACAGTATGACTGAAGAGTGACAAGTGTTTAAAAAGTGAACATATATATAAATATCAGTCATTGATAATACATTATACATCATTTAAGATATTCAACAGAATGCCTCTCACTTGACAGACCAAATAAGATCAGAACTGTTTCTGCCATTTCAAAATAATGGCAAAATTGAAGATTAAGTGGGAGAGAAGAAAAAACTAAATAATCTATGATTTTGGACTTCAGAGATGAGACAAAAAGGAGGTATTCCATGAAAAGGAGGAAAAGTGACACCATGGGTAAAGAATTTAGTATTGTTCTTCCAAAATCCAAAGTATTGGAGTATATAAAACAATCTGACTGACCTCTTTTGATATTGAGCTCATCGGACTGGCAGGCAGCGTAGTCATACAACACCTGGCACTGGCCTATGACAGGCGGAGAGGGGAACTCATCACTGACTGCAAACGGGTAGACATACAAAAAAAGGGTGAAAAGTCTTTCCCTTTACATTATCTTTGTAACTCCACACACAAACTGACAAACAAGATAAAACATTGGCTCCACAAACAAAGGACCCTTGCCAGAAACTGTGCTACTGTTTGCTATATTGTTCCCTAAAAACTGATATCTACTACCCAAAAAATTAAGACCTAAATACTACCCAGAAAGATAATGAGAGGGAGAAAAATTCATTATTGAAGTCAAAATATTTTTCAAGAAGGTAGGAACTCACTAAAATCATCCTCTGGGCTATTGAGTTCTTGATAATAGTCGTTGGAGGGTTGGTAAGCCATGAAATCAGAGTTGCCTTCCCTTGCTATATGTAGGGGGAGCCTCATGGTGCTGACCAAAAAACTCTGGAAGAAAATGAAAAAAAACAACAAATGAAATGAAATCACTATCATCACTGCTCACGCCATGATAGCTAAAAAAAAAGAAGCACTAACTGTAAAGTTTTCTTAAAAGTGTCATTGTGTTCAACAACAGTCTCCATTTTCAGCAGCGCCTGTACAAAAAAGCATAATAATAATGATAATACAACAGTCTCCATTTTCAGCAGCGCCTGTACAAAAAAACATAATAATGATATAGATAATAATAATAATAAAAATCTTTATTGTCCTTTTTCAGGCAAATTCAAAAGTGATTTTACATCGGTTGTCATTTGCAGAAACAAAAATTTAAAAATGTGATTTTAATATCAGGAAAGAATAACACAATTTTTAGAAATAATATAGACCAATAAATCTAGATTTACAAAATCACTTCAAATATAGCTCAAAGGAAAAATCTCCTTTTTTCTCAATTTTCTTACCTGTTTGTCTCTAAGAGTTTCAATATAAGCCGTAAAAATACTCTGAGGGGGTGCCTTTCCTTCGATTTTATTCAGATAGGTATTGATTTTGTGATGACTAGCTTCAAGGAAATTCAACATGGATGTTGTCTGAAAAACAAATAAGGTGAAGAGACCTTAGAGACTCCTTGCTCTGTAAAAAGATGTAATCAAATCAGGTACCTAAATTAAGAAGTAAGTGTAACAACAACTTTGAACAACTACCTGTCAGTAGGAAATGAGCCTTTTCACTTACCTTCTAAGTTTACAAAAGCTACTCATAATCATATTGGAATTCTCTGCCATAAAATAATGAAACAAACATTGTGTTCACACATGCTTTTACCATGGGTTTCATATCTCAATTCAAGAGCATCAACACAAACTGCCTTACCTGTTCTAACTTTCTAGCAGTATCTTCTTGCGTTTCAGAGTCAGCAAAAGAGGGCTTGTCTTTGTATACATCTATTAGTTTTTGGACACCTGAAGACACAGAAACAAGAGTCATAAAAGAATCCTGTCAATCCTTCCAGTGTTAATCTTTTTGGTGTCAATAATTTTAGTAGGGTCTAAAGATAGCCACCTTGATTTCTTTTACAAAACTCAACTCCATGTAAATGCACAAACCCAAGAACCAAGCAACAAAACATCCCACAAAAAAAGACTCTTCATTATCCTAAAAACAGTGCATCTTGATGGATCAAAAAATTTTTAAAGGAGAATTGAGATTTAAGTTACCTTCTTTCCCTTTTCTTTCCTTTTCAATCAGTTGCGTCAGATGGATGAGATAGTTTTTTAGTGCATCTTTTCTCCTCTCATTGTCCATTGACACCTGGCCATCCTCAGCCTTAGAATACAAAATAACATTTTGATATACTAGAGAGACTAATAAGATGTTTTCATTTCAATAACATTTTTTTATCTGAAGAGTGAACGTTTTTCAATGGGATACACTAATGGGCACACCCTGTGGTGTTTTTATCAAAAACGAACAAATCTATCTTTAAAAAGACCACTGCCCATCCCATTTTTACATGACTTCTAAAAATCTTTGCAAATTGAAAGAAGAAAAGTCCAAATGCATCAGAGCAATTCCATCACAATTCTGTGGCACATTTTGAATGTCGCATCATCATCAACAGCATCAAGAACAAACTTCAGAACATCTGCCATACTTCTGTACACCATCAACTAATACAACTGATTTTTTTCTGACAGTTGATGCAGAGGGTTATTCTTGCTTCCTGTACATTTTCATTGTAACAACTCCATGAGTTATGAGTCTATTGGGGTTTATGAGTGGTGTGCCAGAAACAAATGACAATTGTATTTTGTTGAACCACTTCACCAGGTGAAAAAGAAGACTTCAATATCTCAAATATCCTCAGTACCTCAATAATAAGACATTATTTCTTTTATTTTTATATCAAACTGTGATTATCAAATAAAAAGACAACTCACATAACAGTCCAATAAAATTTGTTCAGACTGCAAAGGTCCTTTCATTCCTTTCTGTTCAACAATGGTCTTCAAATCCTTTTGCAAATCTACACTTATCACAGCTTCATTAAGGCGGTCAAAGTACTGGAAAGACAAAAACAAAGGAATGAGGTAAAATTAAGAATAAACTCCTTTCTCAAATAATTTTTTCGATAATTCAGCAAATATTAACAAATTCAAAGTTTACATTAACTAAAAAAAAGTCTTCCTTCATTTCCACCTTCAAACCTAGAAAATATTTATATTCAATTTTGCTAAAAAAAAAAATAATAAAAAACAAAAAAAGGCTTCAAATACGGAATGTGTTAAAAATTACATTAAGTTTTACATTCTTATCACTATGAAAAGATTAATTGAAATCTAAGATATCTTGCCCTATCTTTTTCGTCAGCTAGACGGTAAATAAGGTCTTAAATCATATACTCAACTTGGGGAGATGCGATGCTTCCACTATTTAAGGTTAAACTCAAATAGTTAGATTAAGGTCCTGAAGTTAAAAAGTATTTTCTGAAAATTGATGTTTCAAAATAAGTACCTGAGTGAGTTTGGGTGAAAGCACCGATATATGGCTGTTGTATTTATTCAAAAAATCTTGCATGCTCTTCAAGCGTTGCTCCTCAATCTGCTGCAAAGCTGTGGCTGCCTGAAATGCACAACTTCCATCATTACCTACCACAATCCAAATGGCTCCATCTACAACACAGTATCAAATAGCTTTTCAGAACGAACTACAATGCTAATCATATACAAAATAATGAAATAAAAAAACCAAAAGGAAACAGTTATATAATAAAAAGTATTACATTGCATTCATGGGGAAAATATGGAATTTCGAGACACTTGACTACAGAAATCTTTCTAATTTTGTCATAAACATTTTACAGCAGGTATTTCCAGGAAAGCTTAATAAAACATCACGATTTATGATTCAAACTTTCTTGAGTCATGCTTTACATTATTTTCATATAATTTCATTGCCATCCTCTTCTTCTTCACTTTTACTTTAGAGTGGTCAGCAGATAGATCCTTCATTGTATGCCAACTTTTTGCAGTAATTTTCATGTTTTCGTGAGGAAGCCATTCCTAATTCAATAAGACAACAACCCGAAAAACATCCCAGAAATTTAGTTTGAATAATCCCTCAAAAATACAATTAAACACACAAACTGCCTTCTTCTATGTTCCAAATATTCACCCAAGATAAGACGTATCTTGTGTCTTCAATGCAACGATACTTGATTATACCCGACTCAAGAAAACATTTCATCTTCTCTTGTCAAAAAGATTCCCAGAAACATGCTACAGTAGAGCATCATGCCTATAAAGCACACTCTTATAAAGAAAAGATGATTGACCTTAAAGAGAGGTTTTACATGACTCTTGACAGATATAAAGAACTGCTGATACAAAGTACTCATCTGGATTGTCCCAAGCTATTCTTTACACAAGTGTTGTATTGTATTGCATGCTTATAAGACTCTCCACAAATAATTTCCTCCCTCCTGTTCAACACTAAGCCTCTTTGTTACCTTTGAAGTCGTCATTTCCCAGTCTTGTCTCGCTGATTCTGTTCTATAGCAGGCTTCAGTATATTCCTTGTCAGCCTTCTTCATTAAGGCGTGGGTCTGCTTACTCTTCTTCTCTGTCTATGCAGATAAAAGGAAAGAACAGACAAGATGTATCATCATTACTCTTGTACAGAAGATGATGAAGTCAACAACAACAATAACCATATGAAGAAAAGAGGAGTGTGCCTATACTGTTTTCTGTTTAATATCAACTACAATAAAGGAACCAACAAAAGCCATGTGCTGATATAAGCCCTTCCTCACTTCTAACAGATTGATGTGTAAAGCAAATTTTGATTCTGATTGATCACCAGTAATTTTGAATTCATGTCACTGTGTATGTGTCCCTCCTTTGCTAATAATCTGAGTGTTTTAAAAGATCTTATTAAATCGAAGTATAATCTGATGACCACTATCATAAAAATCAAATTCTTGGTACATTTTCAGCTTCACACTACAAAGATATTGATAGATGTGCAAACAATTACAGCTTAAAAGCAAATACAAAAAAAAATAATTAATAAATCTTATCGATGAACAAAAACATATAAAATACGTATTGCAGATCTTAAAACCAGAAAATACACTGGCCTAAGACTTACCTTGCCTGGATCTTTTCCTTTAGCAGTGCCCAGTACTTCAGCCTTCTCATGCTCTTTACAGTTTGAGTAAGAGTGCTTCTTGAACTAAAAAAGAAGGCAAACTTGAATGATAATATGATTCTTGAGAACAACAAATATATGAGAACCTTACATCATATGTATGAATATATTAAAAAAAAATAAAAAATAATTGAAGATTGAATAATTCCTTAAAAGGATTAAACATGAATAATATCATGTGCAGTAACACTCATACTAACAAGAAAAAAAGAAAGTGACCAAAATAAGATAAAAAAGAATAAAAGAAATCCTACCTTCAACTCTTCAGTCCTTTTGTCAGACACGTTCTTGTAGGACTTATCAACCATCATCTCCAACTGCAAGAAAAAAAAAAAATCAATTTCCAAGCAAGACACTTTTCATGCAGCTAATGCACAAAATTAAATCACATCCAGAATAGTTTAAATTTTGAGACAAAAATTAAAAAATCAGAAGACAAGCAGGTTTTCCTCCCTGAAGCTTCTGAAATTGATGAACATGTTTTCCATGTTGTCTCTCAAAGTCAAGGTATTTCTCATAACACTCAATTTATACATTTTAAAAAATTGCAAGCGTATTTGATAAAGAGAAGGGGTGGGAGGGGATCAGAAAGATTTGAGACCTAAACATAGGCACATAGACCTTTCGTGAAAGAAAAAGAGAAAATTCTATATGAAAAGTCATTAACATAAAAGCCAACATTTCTCACCACTCAGCAACCACAAGGAATACATATTTCATTTTTCATGTTGAACAGAGAAGCAAGAAGTGAAAAGTGAATGATAAAGGATCTCACAGGTTTTCTTGCTTTATTCTGTGTTTCACAAAATACTTTGAGAGGTTTGCATATATCCTCTAACAACCCGGATGAAAGGTTTCTGACAAATAGAATAATGAGAGAAAAAAGTTTTAATTACAAAAATGGCAACAACTAAAAATTTTTATAATAAAAGCAAGCTTCTACCAACATAAAAACATAAAAAATTCAATAGTCGAGAATACGAAGCATATCCAAACAAGATATGTGTTTCTTTATATATTTTCGAATTACTCCTAACTATGTTTTTAATATTTTCTTTTCAAAACTTTGAGATTTATTTCAAAATTAGTCATTTAGCAGTCAGTTCTGGTTTACTGAAAGAAGCAAAACAGAGGGCAATAAAATTATTTTTTTCCAATTGTAAGCAACCATTGATATTCTTTATTCAAACCACAACTGTCTGCCCCAAAGATGTCTAAAAAAGTGTAAATAAAAAAAAAATTAAAAATGACTGCTCTTTTCCACCTGTGCAACTCAGCCTCTTGTTCTACCGTCTGGCCTACAGACTTCCATCCATCAGTTAGTGACCTAAAAAAAGTAAAATCACATAAAATTTCAGCTCATCAAATATGTTATAAAATGCCTCATTTCACCTTTTGTAAAGAGCTATCCCTAATTTTGACCAAAACGAAACAATAGTTATAATTGAAAATTGTAAAAACAACTTCAAAATTCTAATATAGTAGAAAAATAAAGATAAAATAATCGTCCATATACTGTAAAGCAGTGTGATGAAATTTTCACAAATTATTACACACATTCCAGATTCATGACAGTTAAACCTTTGTTTGGATTATATAAAAGAAGAAGAAGGGAAAAAAAAAGATAAAGCAAAAACAAACACCAAAAATCAGGTCTCTACCCTATGCCATTTCCACAAGTTCTTGACAACTTTGCAGCTATTTTTGAAAGACTTTTTGCATAGTTACTTTCTGCTTCAGACCTGGAAATAAACAAGAAAGCAAAATATCTACAACTTTAGAGAAACTTAAAAAGAAATTATCTGATGATTAATAATCCAAAATGGTTGTAAAGTGTAATAAAGGATAAGCAGAGCAAAAAATTTTACACACACACAGTCAATACTAGAAGGATGAATTCAAGGTGACAGCAAACTCAAAATTATATTTAAATAATTTTCATTAAATAGATACAATCTTCTTTGAAGAAAAATTCTCACATCCTCTTTAAATGTATATTTCATGCCAAGATATTTTAAACACTATCTTTTCCACCTGATTAAAAAGCGTCATGGGACCCGTTTTTGTAAAAAAAACACCAAAGGAAATGAATTCTAGACACTCTGAAAGAATGTAAATCTTGTTTTTTTTTCATTGATAAAGGTGTACCTTACACAGAAATTAAAAGTTGAAAATGGTTGTTTGATTTTAGCCTGAAAATTTGATTTCACAAACAAGCGAATCTGATTAGTTCTATCCCCACCAAGCTACCGGTGGTTTTCCCTAGCATCTATAAAGTGAGGGTGAATGGGCTCCATACAACAAAAACATTGAAACATTCGTAGAACATCTGTAAATGTGTAAAAAATCTGTGCCTTCGTTTTTTTTAAACACAATCCACAAATGAGTTCACTGTAGAAAAATGGCTAGCAATATACCTTTGATACCTGGTACCAACAAAACTTAGATAATTTTGTAAACTTTTACAAAAGACCAGGTTTTATTATCTTTTTTAGCTATTTCAATTCTTTATCCGGGAATCATAAAAGGACACCCTGTATATCACAGGACCCTAGGTAGTAATAATAATGATAATAATAATAGTAATAATAATAATTAAGAAGAAGAAGAAGAAGAAGAAGAAGAAGAAGAAGAAGAAGAAGAAGAAGAAGAAGAAGAAGAAGAAGAAGAAGAATTTGTGAATAGGCTTTAAAAGTCTATTTTCACAATATAACAGGATATTCAAAGGTAGGAACAAATTTCCTTTTTTGGGATGAATAAAGCATTATCTTATCTTAGAACCTCTCTAAACTTCCACAAACAGATAAAAGCCTTCAATACTCGTTGCAATAAATTTCTTTCTTTCTCCAAGTTGAGTTTCAAACTTTGATCTTCAAACCTGCAGGTGAGAAACTTACTTTTCATCTCATAAGCATGCAGGCATACAATAAGCTAATTTCAAATTTTTCAAACTGTTTGTTACAAAGATGATATTTACCTTTCTTGTAAGATGACAACAATTTCTCTTGAAAATTCATTTCCTTGTTTGATAAATTTCCGCAACTCCTCGAAGCCATCATACCCCTAGAAAATCAAAATCAGAGTTGAATTGAATTTGAGATGCTGCCACAGCACTTTAAGTGGTTGTTGACTAAGGAGAATTTAGCTATAAAATGTCACCACATACAAAGACCAATAGCCAGTACAAATCTTTTGATCGAATTTAGAGACTTAAATAAAAACTTTTCTCAGGAACTGGCTAATCAAAGAAAATTCCCTTTATTGGTCCCATAGAGTGGAAATTTGTCAGCAGGCGTCTGTCACAAAGGAATACTACGACAACCAAGATGCCAACAGCAATGCAGGAAACCAACAATGGCTTGATGGCGTCGACAGTTTCGAACCCACACACTTCGGAATGAGAGCCTGAGGCCTTACAGTCTGGGCTACTGAGCCAGTAGACTGGGAAAGAATGATATGATTATCACTAATAAAATTTCTTATGGTCACCTAAATCACGAGAGAGGAAAAAAACAACCGAACATATCCTAAGCTGCAGTCTAATAAGACATTTTGTATTTTTGAGACTGTAAAAAAATAAGACAATATATGAGAAAAATGCTGAAACCGATGTTATCTATTTAAATATCAGGACAAGTCTATTCTGTGCTTGACCTTGCTGCTTGACCTTGCAATCTTTATTTCTGTATTTCTTTTGAGCATCTCAACCAATTTCAAGCTAAGTACACTCGACCATTCGGGTTACCCCCTCATCAACAGGATTAAAAAAAAATAAAAAATAAAACACAAAAATCAGCAACATGGAGAAATTGTAATTATGAGATCAATGGGTTGTAAGAAAATGAGAGTAAATGAGACAGACTTCAGGTTAAATACGAGTTTGCAAAACCCAAGCAGGATAGGGGGTTTGTAGAGTATTGTGCGGGTGGTGGTGGTGGGGTTGGGGGGGGGGGGAGTATAAGTGGGACAGGTGAGATAGCGAAAGTAGAAAGGCTCCTGGTAGCAAGGACGCCTAGGGCTTCCAGGGAGGTAGGTGACCGGCACAAAAGGTGAATCGGAGGAAAGAGTTGGTGAGTGAAAGGACTCAATGGATGAATGAAAAGAAGTAGATAAAGGGTGTGTGAGAAAAAAGAAGCAGGGACAGGTATGAGAGAGGAGTAAGATGGGGAGGGAATAGGAAGAAAAGCAGGGGGATGAAATGCAGAAATTCAAAGAGAGTGAGGCAAAAGAGGGTGGTGGTGGTGACGATGACAACGATTATGGTAATGGTGACAACAGTGACGAAGAAGAATAAGAAGCAGAAGAGGAGGGTAAATAAGAACCAGGAGAGGAACATGAAATGCCCTATTGTAAACTGACTCCTCTTCTGCTTGGGTTTTGCAAGCTCATATTTAACCCAATGTCTGTCTCATTCACTCTCATTCTTCCACGACCCATTAATCTCATTATCACGATTTCTCCACATTTATGTTTTATGTTGTATTTTTAGTCCTGTTGATGGAGGGGTAACCCAAAACAGGCCGGCATACTTGTTCCTTAGTCTTTACAATAGCTCATTTTCTCCTACCGTGGTATTTTACATTCGATGACCACCCACCTTCCAGCAGCCTCTAATTTGAAACCAATTTTAAGCGTGAATGAAAGCCATACAAACTGAGCAGTAATCAAGAGTGATGAAAATCATGAAATTAAAGTGCTTTCAGGCAGGCCACGACGTACTAGGTAATTTGCAATGATTTTGACAAAGTTCATGATCAACAGGAAAAAACGTCAGGTTTTCAGCAATATCCAAAATGAACAACTAAACAAATAAGTTGACTGATTCTAAAACTCATTTTCTTTGTTTTGTTTTGTTTTTTTCACCTTATAACAGAAGAAGGACATCTAGGAAGTAAAAAAAAAAAAATAGATATCATGTTCAATATTGTTTATGCCGTAATTCAAAATGGCTCTTGAAACAAATTCAGTAACAAATTTTCACAATATGGCTTATGATTTCATTGCAACTTGTGACGAACCTATTTCGTTTACGCTTCAATGCAGAATGAATAATTTGTTTGGTCAAGCACTCTGAAGAAAAAGGAGCAATTGTTGATACTCCAGTGTCAAATGCTATGAAACATCATACCAAGCAAACACAAAAATTATATTACCCAAAATGAATCTTTGAACATCGTCATCTTGATATCCGTTACAACCAAGATTCATATGTGAGCAACAAAGTGGAAACAGGTAAATGATTGAACTCTAGAAAGTCCACTTGTTTACTAACAGGTACTCTTGGCTGTCCGACTTGTCAGTTTGATCGCCTGTCCCTGACAGGTAGTTGTGACAGTGACAGTTAGTAGTATTCGAATACTGTCTATCATTATAAAACTATGAAACTAAGCAGAGATGGGGGGATTACATTGGTCACAGTAATCCAAACAATATCGATACTTTGCAGCTTGCTCTTCGTTATTAGGTAGTTTCCCACTTTAAGTTTTTAATACTGTTTGTCAACAATCTTTGAAAAATAAAAAAAAGAATACAGGCAATGGTCAGTAAAAACATTGAGAGACAAAGGAGATTACAAAAGTTTTCTTTTATTTCCAAAACTCAAAACACTAAAGAGCACCAGGGTGCAATAATATAGCCGACATGCCACAGTATTACCACAATTAATTAATATCATCATCATAAAGTTTTACTGTTAAAATTTGATGATAATTCTTTCCCACTTCTTTCTGTCTTCAGCTCATCTAATGAAATGTGTGTTGCTGGTCAGGTCCAATGTGGCTTTTCTTATGATATGATAGAGAATATAGTACCGTGGAGGGAGTATGGAAGCTTCCTTTATAACTAAAAACAAACAAACAAGGACACTGGACGTTTCGTGTGACACCCTTTCTCAACATGCACAATACATACACGATATGATATAATATAGAAGAGAAAAGAAAAGAAAAAAACCTGGACCAAAACGACAATGCAAGGGGGTATCCAGCGTAAACAATAACAATACATTCAATAAAGGCACGGAAATGTGCAAAGAAAATCACGAGCCACGAAGAAACACGGACGGAAAAGACAGCACGAAAGAAGACCAGAAGGAAAGAGGGACCTGGGAGAGGGGGGAGGACACAGACCGATGATGAGAGAGAGAGAGAGGGGGGGGAGGGAGAGACAGACAAACAGAGAGAGAGAGAGAGAGAGAGAGAGAGAGAGGTGAGAGGAAAGAGATTGAGTGTTTGCTTTTTTGTTTACGCTTGATTGGAATAAATAGTTCCTTTTTTTTTTTCAACGGAAGTCACTGTCATGGGTTTATCGCTGAGCTTGAAACCAGTTATTTAGAGCGGTAGATGGCTTAGTTGGCAAGCCCGCTGTTCTGGCAGTAGCCAGGCGAATCGGTGCTTTGGCAGGTCCTGGGTTTGATTGCTTCCTCCAACAACTTCCAGTATTTTTCATCTATTTCCAGAGCCAGGTCCTCTTTTCTTCATAAATTTAGACACTTACGGGCTCAGCAAATGCATTGTCCCAGAACGTGGTAGCCATGGCGTCACTCTCCTGGTTGACGTGCACAGTCACAACCACGGGGAGGGACGTAGTCTGAGGAGAGAGAAAAAAATCCCCTGCCAATAGCATTTTTTCCAAGAGATTTTATTTATATCACTTTACAAAGATTGTTTTGAAAATTTGTCTGCGGTAGTAATTCCTTGGATCTTTACTTCTTTCAAAATTTTTGCTACATCATGCATTTTTAAAAATTTCCAGCCTCGTTTCTTGTTCGACTATGTATTTTATGCAGGAGTGATGAATTTTTTTTTTTACCCTGTTTTACACCAACTTATTTTTCTTATAATCGAATTGATTGGATGAAGCCGAAACCTGTTTTTTTTTCTCTAGATACACTTTTACATTTCAAAATATTACAACCTAAATTGAGGAAAGTTGAGACAAATTGTCTTTTTTCTCGTATGTAAAACACATATTTAGCCACAAATGATCAGAATACAAACTAATTTCAAATGAGACTTTGTCTCAGGTTTTTTTTATGGCAATACCATATTTGAAAAGGATCCGTCATGGTGGGAAAAAGAAAACGGTAAAGAAAACAACATCGTTTTTAGCTTTTTTTTTCTTGAGTCGAACACACTGCAGCAAAGACAAGCATTATATGTGTGTGTGTGTGTGTGTGTGTGTGTGTGTGTGTGTGTGTGTGTGTGTGTGTGTGTGTGTGTGTGTGTGTGT